>JADBJO010004868.1:50000-57500 GCA_016801955.1 Conus betulinus
TACGTAGGTCAGACTTCTGCTAAGTCGTAGCCACGAGACCCTCTTCGTAAATTCTATCATCTTAGTTATCAATTCATTTATCCATCAGCTTTATCTTTAAAAGAAATTTAAGTACTGTATCTGCCAAACATATGCAAATGAATCACAAGACAAAACAGGATGCGTTTCGACCTCTTAGGGCCCATCAGCTTTAAATCATGTGCAGTGTGGTCTCAAAACTTAGCGGATGTGGTGTTAGTGTATATGGGCAAGTCCACAGGCAATGACGTCCCCTTGATGAAACTGAAACTTGTGGTTCTGCCGCAGGCTGCAAGACAAGCTGAAGGACAGGACGTTCTGGCCGCCCCGCTGACCTTCACTGGGGGCAGTACCACCACCACCATCACCAGCGACTTGGGACTGTCCGGCGACGTCACCTGGGAGCAGGACCAGGCGGACGATGGCAAGCTGGTCTTCCGCCAGGGCTCCTCGCTGCATGACCTTTCTCCTGACCTCAGTCGTTCGGTTTTCAGCCAGGGCCTGAAGCTCTTGCTGGGAAAGGGGGGTGGTGGGGAGGACTTTGCCATGTACCGGCCGAAGGGGAGGATGGTGGGGGTGGGGGGACGGGGGATGGAGAGCAGATAGTGAAGCTGTGCAGAGACAAGCTGGGGAGGGTGGGGATGGGCAGGAGAGTGTAGAGGAATTTGAGGCGTGACTGGTGTGCAGAGCGTTGTTGCTGTGGGCTGTCCAAAGGGATTGCTAGACCCTGAGTGGTTAAGGATTGATGCACAAATTCTGTGGGCCCTTCAAACCCAGCTGTCACGTTGACCGTAGTTTTAGTGTCCTCTCCACATCCAAGACGAAGGTGAGCTTACATCCAGGTTATCTGTTATCGAACTGATCTTGAGGACTTTCATCGGAGAGATGGGGAAGTGCCCTCTGGAGGAGCATGCTCACTCCTGCCAGTTCTGCAACAGGGGGTTGTCCTTGTCAGTATGGGGCCTAGAAAGTTGTGTTCTGTGTAGGATGTATCAGGACCCATTGAACACCCCCAGCGTGATTTGGTATCGATACCTCCTCTGGTGGGTTGCTTCATGCTGACTCAGTATTGAAGGCTTTGTATTGGACGGTGATGTTTGGACTGAGAGAGGACAAAGCTGTGTGTGTGTGAGTGTAAGGGGGAGCTGTGATGGTGAAGGCTTTGTATTGGATGGTGATGTTTGGACTGAGAGAGGACAAAGCTGTGTGTGTGGTATAAGGGGGAGCTGTGATGGTGAAGGCTTTGTATTAGATGGTGATGTTTGGACTGAGAGAGGACAAAGCTGTGAGTGTAAGGGGGAGGTGTGATGGTGAAGGCTTTGTATTGGACAGTGATGTTTGGACTGAGAGAGGACAGAGCTGTGTGTGTGAGTGTAAGGGGGAGGTGTGATGGTGAAGGCTTTGTATTGGACAGTGATGTTTGGACTGAGAGAGGACAGAGCTGTGTGTGTGAGTGTAAGGGGGAGCTGTGATGAGGGTCATGGGAGGGAAGCTACTGAAGTGGTGTGAAAGTAGACGGGAACAAGAAAAAAAGAAGGGGTCTCCCTCCATGCGCAGGTACTTGTGTACAGATTTGTGCAGGTGACTGTTGAACCACGAACTGCTCCCATGCCTAAAGCCAGGCCTCGAGCCAAAATGAAAACTCACACACCAAACAAGGTGGCAAGTAACCCGTATTTGATCCACAACAAAAAAACGGACGAGTAAATTTTCGACAATTGTCTTTCTCACGACGTTAAAAACAACTCGTGTCAAAAGAGCACATACAGTAACACTGGACCGCAGTCAGTTCTGTTGTGTGGAGAGCAATGTTGTGTGTAATTTTGATGTGTGTTGTTTATAACTTGTGAGGAACTCATATATAACAACTGTGATCTGGGGAATATTTTTTTGTGTGTGTTTTTTTTATGTCGGTTGTCTTTAATGTCTGAGGAAGACATATTTGTCAAAAATTGATTAAATTTTTTTTGGTGTATGTAGAATGTTTTCATATACTGTATCATAAGCATTTCTTTACACCCTTGTTTGTTGTGTGTGTGTTTCGTCTTTTTGCTGGTTTTCAGTAAGTCGGCAGTCTGTTTCAGTCTCCATTTCAGGACTCAGGTTTGGGGGTTGTTCCCCTTGTGATGATCATGTTGCCAAATTTGTCTTGTGTTTGAGAGCATGGGAGAAGTAGGAGTGGTGAATGGCTGATTTTCATGTTGCTCATGTGAATGCTGTGAAGCGAGTTGAAGTGACAGTGACTTTCATCAGAATCAGAACTCCACAATTCTTTCAGTCAAAGCAGCTGATTTGTTGGATGTGATTTAGTTTCTGGTAACAGTGTCACAGACACATTGGATAAATGGCATCCTGATTTAGAAAGACATGAGTTCTGGGTAACTTTGGGGACGTTTTTTTTTTTATATATAATTCATTTAAAGGAGAGAATTGAAATCAGGTGATGGGAATGTAGATACTGTTTGAAAGGTGTTGAGAGACATGGGACTGTACACAGAGCGGATGGTGAAGCGGAAGAAGAAGCTGCAATGGATGGATTTAAACAAAGTTGTATAATGACATGTAAGAAGATGCATTTTGTGCTTGATTTCTCAGGAATCCATGTACAGATTTTTTTTTTTTTTTTTTTTAAAGGGTTACACCTCCGTTTTGTCTTCACAAAGTCCTTCACAAACTAAACTTCAAAGTGCCCTTTAAAGAGAATGCTGAGAAAGGTCTGTTGAGGTGATTACCGAGCGAATGTGTACACTGCAGTCTGCTCTCTTTCCATGTTGTTTGTGCTTACGTTAGGCTTGCCACATGAATGGACTCGGGGCCTGAGATTTCTTGAGTTAATGGTGTCGACAATTTTCAGTGGTGGTGTGTGCCTCGGTTGCTGAGATTGTTGATGGAGTTTTGAACGGCTGTTCTGGACGCCAGAGGAGAGTGAGCCTTTGGACAATCTGATCTGCCTCAGAGTCCTTGAGCAGAGAGTAAATCATAGACCTTGGAAGGCTGTCTCTTGAATACCCGCTGAATACTTTATTCATTTTTTTTCTCTTGTTCGTATTGCTCCTGTCACTTAGCCTCCTAGTTGATTGAATGTACGACCATCAGAGGGTATTCAACGAAAAGTTTGACAGCACAGTGCTTCAGAATTGAATGGTACTATGTATACAACCATTGCACAATGTGTGGTTCGTGAATTTGACCAAGCATATCTGCCGCATCTTTTTTGGCATTTCGTTTCTGTCCTGTTTGTCACTGTCGCATTCTGATGTCAGTCTTTTCAATGCTATGCAGCGCATGTTGTGTTTTTTATTCCATGTCTCACTAGTTGTGAGGTGAAGAATGACAGACGCCTTTTCAGCTGAGACCATCATGATAGTAATAGTGTCTTAAACTTGTATGACTTTACCTGTGGAATGCACCTGCACTGATGTTTGGATGGGTGGTTCCTGTGTTTTTCTAATGAAACGTACAGAGGTGTGACTTGCCTCTTCGATTGGCTGTGTTGCTATGCACATGATCCTATAGTCAGTTGTAGGGTGTAGAGGCACAAAGGTTGAAAATGTAAGCATCTCCGAGGCAAAAAAACCAAAAGAAAAGAAAAAAAGCATTACAACTCAGGCATCACTGATGGCTTTCTGATAAATGTTCAGCACAAATCACATATGTTGTTTGTTTGTTCTTTTTAAATCAAACTGTTTTTCATCACGAAGGTTGAAAAAAATGAAAGCATCGCTGAGGCAGAAAAAAAAAAAAAAAACAAGAGAAAAGAAAAAAAAAAGCATTACAACCAAATAAACCATTGTTGTATTGAAATGTGTGATTTGGATTGGGAACATAGAACTGAGGGCTAGGAAAATAGGATTGAAAAGAAAATTGTTATGGTGGATTATGCAATCTGTGGATGTATTATGAGAGAGAGAGACAGAGAGAAGAATGTGTGTGTGAGTGTTTTCAGTGATTGTGTGTGTGGGAGAGGAAAAAGGGGAGGTGCAGTGTGAGAGAAAGGATCGCAAGAAAGATTGTATTGAAATAGGTACTAAGGAAAACAAAGTGATAATGGGGAGAGAGGGGGAGTGAGTTGGAGGGTGGGGGGGTGAGGGATGCCTTCAGACTGTCGATGCGATGAAGAAAGGAGTGAAATGAAGACAGTCTCTTTACAGCCTTGAAGAACAGAATCTACAATCTGATGATCATATTACTGAACAAAACTGATCAGTTTTAAATGCAATTGATAGCGCACTGCCAAGAAAAATGTACACAAACGAATCACAAGACAAAACATGATGTGTTTCAACCTGTTAAGTCTTCTCCAGGCAGGATACAAAACACTCAGGACAAGGAAAATGAATGAGCATTCAACGCCCATCTTGCACTAAAGTGGAGGAAGATAAGCAATTGCTCATTCATTTTCGTTGTCCTGAGTGTTGTGTATCCTGCCTGAAGAAGACCTAAGAGGTCAAAATGCATCGTGTTTTGTCTTGTGAATCGTTTATCTACGTTTTTCTTGGCGGTGTGTTATTAATTACATTTAAAATTTGTTTAGATTTCCACCTGCAGTCGTCTTACTTTGCAACTAAAACTGATCATGTTTTCATGCAGTCTTGAAAAAGCATGGAAGAGAAAACAACAACAAAGGGTTCATTTTTGCATTTGATTGTTTTTTTTTTCATGCATTGTTTTTGCAGAAAGATTAACAAGAGGAAGGCTACATCAAGGACAAAGAATTTCTCACATTATCTATGGAGCTGGATAAAGCCATTGTGTTGTATTTTTTTTCAAATTCCGCATGTTCCTGCAAGTGCCAAAATTTGAGAAAAAGAGAAAAAAAAGGAGAAGAGAGAGAGTGAGAGAGAGAGTGTGTGTATGAACAGAATGATATCTCTCTTTGTCTTATTATTTATCTGCCTTTTGTTTTTGATAGGGTATTTTTCTTCTTCTGAGTTCACTTGGAGGGTTGGGTGAGGTGTGGGGGATGGGGATTAAGGGAGGTAAATAAAAGCAGGAAAGCAGGGAGTTAGGGGAAGGCTGTATGAGATCTGTTAGTGATGTTATCCTGTTCCTGCTCATTTACGTCTTCTCTCATTTTGCACAGCATTTTCTCACTTCACCACAGACATGGCCTGCCCCCTCCCCTCGCCCTACACCCCACCACTCCATTCCCGTTGCCATGTGCATTCTCCCAAAGTTTTGACTTTTTTTTGCTGGGAGATTCTGCATGAGACGGAAGACCTCTAGCTTGGCTGTGTGCGGTTGCTGTGACCTTGACGTTTGGGAGAGTTGTGTATTCAGGAAAGGAGGGGAGGGTGGTGGGAACATGATGGACTAGACGCATGGGAACACACTTTTCAGCACGGTGCCGGTTCACTTGAATTTCTTGTATTCAAGAAGACCGGTAGACGTATGCACAGGTGCACCGCACGTAGTCCGCATAACTTCTGCACAGATTGGCACTTAGGTTTAGAAAGGAGGAGGTATGTATAGTTTTACCCCACACCTCCCCTCCTCCTCACCTTTATTTCAGAAATTCATTTTTGTGACGTGATGATCTTTCTTTTTTTTCTGTAGTGCAGTTTTTAATCGCTCTTCTGTCCTTGAGGCTTGCAGCAAAAGGAGGGTTAAGTCATGTGTGTAAAGTCAGGAACCGCCATCTGCCTCAGTGTACAAATCGGTGAGTGAGTTTTGCATGTCAGGTGGCGCTGCCTCCTGCAAAATAGATGTCTGGGGGTTTGAAGAGGGGGAGGTGGCGCTGCCTCCTGCAAAATAGATGTCTGGGGTTTTGAAGAGAGGGAAACCTCCCTACCCCCCTAACTTTGGTTACAAGTTGAAACTTGGAGTTTGAAGGGAGATTGGAGAATGATTGTGCCTGATGTTCAACGGTTTGATTGTGGGAACAAAGTTTATGCTGTTTTCTTTGATGTTGCTTTTGATTAGGGTTATGATTAATTGGAAAAAAAATGATTGAGTAAAAGAACAAAGCAAATGAATCTTTTGATTGTTGTGTAATGAGGTGACAGTTCTTATTGTTAATATATCACATTGGCTTGTCTGAAATAAGGGGGTATGGCTTTTAGCATTCATGGGAATGTGTGTAAACAAATTAAACTGTTTTTTTTTTAATTGTTTATGAAATGTTGATGTGATGTTGATATCATAAACACAAAGTATAGAATGTAATACTAGCACACAGATTTTATTATAAACATCACATTTGAAATGTTTCTTGCACACAGTGTTCAGTATAAACAATATGTATGACATGTATATTACAGATTACGCTTATCATAATCATTGCAAAAAAGAATGATGATACTTAAAGACACAAACAGAATGAATATTATGAAGATTCCATACAAAATTGATACTACAATGCTATTTCTTTTTATGAACATTATGTATAAAGTTTATTGTTGCAGACGATGCTTATTAGAAACACTGCATAAAAGAATCATATATAGATACAATATTTGTTACGAATACTGCATGTAGAATTGGTACTAGCTCACACTGTTTATCATAAACATTGCATATAAAGTTGACACTGGACACACAGATCTTGCAATGTAATGTGAAGATGTGGCGATTGGATGACTTGACATCTGATCTGTACACTTTCAAATCAGCTCCATGAAGACCTAGTTCAGGGATTCCAGATTTTTAAGTTTCCAAAAGTAATAAATGTTTTTCAGTTGATCTAAGACTTTTGAGCGAATAGGTCCAGTATTAAGGTGCATGGGGTATGTTTGAAATACACTAATGTTGTCAAAAAGAAACAAAAAAGCAAACAACTCCCCCCCCAAAACAAACAAACAAACAACAAAATAAATGGAATTTATTTTGATGCTGTGTGCTGCCTCAATTCACCTTTTGCAGCCAGCTGGATTTTCAGCAACATGAAACGAGTGAAATGGTGAATTTGCGTCACAGATCGAAAAGTCCGGGAGGCAGGGGATAACAGTGGTGCAATGAAGTTCATTAACGAAAAGGGGAAAAGTCCATAGAATATCAGTGAAAATGCCGGCATACTGCTCTAGGATTCATTTCAGTCCAATGGAAATGCTCCTCAGTCTCATTGATCTGGACTTTTGTCTTGGAATGCATTTTACATAAGTACAATACTGTGATAAATTTGTACACAGTTGAAACTACCGTCCTAAGCTTGTGTTGTTTACAAAACACATGTGATACCCGAGGTTCTGGTTGTGCTGTATATTGTGTGGTGTTTCTGGCCAGGGCAATGATTTATATTTCATGTCCCTGAGAGATCAAATGCCGGTGTGTGTGTCCGTCAGTGAGCTGAATCTGTTTTCTCAGAATCTGAACGAGTTTTGCATTTCATCTGAATAAGTGTGCATTCGTCTAAGTATGTTTTAACAGACTATTGATGCATTTGTATCAGTTTGATTTTTGCCTGATGAGCTATATTCTGTCAAAAATGGTTTTGATTTTGAACAGATAGCAGATATATGAAAGAAGACATTATTTTGTTATCTT
>JADBJO010004868.1:62500-82500 GCA_016801955.1 Conus betulinus
CCTACCATAAGTTTTGAGCCAGCATTTGATGTTAAACAGATGATTGACCAAAAGACAACTCCCCACCAATTCTTTCCCTTGTTCAGGGGGATTTTCACCGATGAAATCACAAACCTCAAAATGACCTTCCCCTTAGCTGAAGTCACATTCCAGGTCTTGGCACTTACTCGTGACCCTATCTTTGCGCCAGCTGGAAACTCCGAAATAGCCCTATTCCTTTTTATTTTAATTTGTCCGCCGCTTGGAACCACCTGGCTTGTACCTTGATGGCCATATGAAAGAAAACGAGGAGAACCAACTTTCAGACACAACAGAAATTATCACAATAATCTAATCGAGCCAGTCTATAAATACGCGATTTCTCAAGCAAGGCCTCGGCGAATTAATTTTTGGTGTGCAGCCACACAGGATCCATGCTGTATGCCTACATGTCATCCACCACCATCGGCTGCAGGACCTACTCTTTCAAAAGTTGGGTGATGGAATTTCACGTGTGCATAAGATGTTAAGCGTCAGTTCAGACACAGACCTCGGTTTATAATCTCATGCAAAGGACTTCCTGGGAATGAAGTGGGAACCAATGTTAACTCCAAGGGAAAAGCCCCGCTGTGTGGAAACTGCTGCAGAAGCCTGTGGGTTTGATCTCAACTGAAGACGCCACTGTAACGAAAACATGCATTTTTCGAATAAACTAAATCTGTCGCTGTGAGAAAAAAAAAAAGAAATGCCTGCTTGTTTTAATGTTCATTTTTATTCTGCAATGTCTGTTGAAATCGTTTCATTGTGGTGCGGAGTAGGGTCTGCCCGAAATAATTTTATCTGTTGAATGCATACACACACACACACACACACACACACACACACACACACACACACACACACACACACACACACACACACACAGAGATACATGCGCGCGCGCGCGCACACACAACACACACACACACACACACACACACACACACACACACACACACACACACACACACACACACACACACACTCTCTCTCTCTCTCTCTCTCTCTCTCACAAGTGCGCGCGCGCGCATGCACACACACACACATCTATCTATCTATCTATCTATCTATGTGTATGTGTGTGTGTGTATGTGTGTGTGTGTGTGTATGTATGTGTGTGTGTGTGTGTGTGTGTGTGTGTGTGAGAGAGATAGAGAGAGAGAGAGAGAGAGAGAGAGAG
Organism: Conus betulinus; assembly: GCA_016801955.1. Lineage (NCBI taxonomy): Eukaryota > Metazoa > Mollusca > Gastropoda > Neogastropoda > Conidae > Conus > Conus betulinus. The sequence continues at coordinate 63,699 of JADBJO010004868.1, forward strand.
AGAGAGAGAGAGAGAGAGAGAGAGAGAGAGAGAGTGTGTGTGTGTGTGTGTGTGTGTGTGTGTGTGTGTGTGTTTGTGAGCGTGCGTGCGTGCGTGGGTGCGTGCGTGAGTGCGTGCGTGCGCACGCGGTCGTGCGCGCGCGCGTGTGTGTATATATGTGTCCTAGTGGTTAACCATGCTACACCAGGTACCAGCCCGATGTCCCAGTGCCCAAACTCCAGCACCATTACAAGGAACTCCTCTAAACAGGTTCTGCAAGAAGCAGTCCTAAAACAGGATTCTAACCTCACCCCCCACATCGTCCCCCTCCACCTCAACCACTGCCCCCCCCCCCCACCGCCTCCCACCCCACCCCCTCTACCACACACACACACACACCTTCCGTCACGTTCAACTTCTCAACACACCTGCATAGCTACTTTTTTTTCCCCTTACCACTGTGTTCATGTGTGTAGGCCCATCCCATAACGATATCCTCTGTCTGCCTGTTTGTCGGTCTGTCTGTCTGTCTGTCTGTCTGTCTGTCTGCCTGTCTGTTATTGAAAATATGTTATTAGTATCAGACATAATCAACGGAAATTCTGTATCGCAATAAACAAGATAAACTCTCTCTCTCTCTCTCTCTCTCTCTCTCTCTCTCTCTCTCTCCCTCTCTCTCTCTCTCTCTCTCTCTCTCTCTCTCTCTCTCTCTGTGTTAAAAATTGGCCGACCATTTCTCACATTTTAAAAGGTTGTTGGCTGTGAACCTCCTAACCCCATCCTGTCTTTACAGTTTCCTGTCCGTAAGTCCTTTTTTCTGCCTATCTCCCCCCCCCCCCCCCCCCCCCCCCTCCCTCTCTAGCTCTCTCTCTCTTTCTTCCAACTCCCGTCCCTTCCAAATGTCTCTGTCGTCATACACATAGTTTTCTAGCATATCTTGATAGAGTAGCTGTTAATTATGTCTCATATTGATATGTTCAGCCACCTAAACTACACTGTAGTCATATTCATGATATATTTCCCTGATTTTTCATCCTCATTTCTCTCCTTTGAATGTTTGCCTAGTCATTAATGTCACGATGGAGGAATTATTAGCCTGTCCGTCTATCTATCTATCTATCTATCTATCTATCTATCTCTCTATCTACATACACACACATGTCTGTTTTTTTCTTTCTTAGAGTGTATTTTGATACAGCTTTCACTTGATTTTGTCTAAGAGTAGTATTTTCAAAAAGTGCGTTTCACAGAAAAACCGGCCATCAATTCTTCGCGCGATGTATGTAAGCAGACGACCATCAACTGACCTGGCTGAGAACAACGTGTCTTTCAGACCCTCCGGCAAACAGGACGTTAATCTCACCGACCAACCGACCATGCCAGCCTTCGTGAGCTGCTAAGTGACCCGAGCGGTCCAGAGCCCCACCCAAGTCTTCGAGAGCATGGAGCTGAACGGAATCAACACGTCAGCTTTCACTCTTCCCCCTCACTCTCTTTAGCTCTACCTCCCCCATCCCCTCACCTACTCTCTCACCTTCTCCCCCCCGCCCTCTCTATGTGCAGGTCCACCCACCCGTTCGTGGTGGCTTCTAGTCGTCAGTGACCAGAGACAGTCCCCCCACCTCCCCTCCCTACCCGCCCCCGTCCTCCCACCCCACTCTCCTTTGCGCTTGCTGCCAAAGCCGTTCTGCAAACACGCTACGCTCTACACAGGTCTGTCCACTTTGGGGGTCGGCGAGGGAGATGACTTGCAACTCTCTCTCTCGCTTTCTCTCTCTCTAACTCTCTCTCTCTCTCTCTCTCTCTCTCTCTCTCTCTCTCTCTCTCTCTCTCTCTCTCTCTCTCTCTCTCTCTCTCTCTCTCTCTCTCTTCAAATGGTGCTTTAGCCTCTAAAGCAGAAAACTTCTTCTTCTTCTTCTTCTTCTTCTCTTTCTTCTTCTTTCTTCTTCTTCTTCTCTCTCGCGCTTCAAATGGTGCTCTCTGTTTCTCTGTCTATGTCTGTCTGTCCGTCTCACTCGCACGCTCACTCGGTCTTCAAAATGGTGTTTTAGCCTTTATGGCGGATGTCGGCCATTCTTCACAGCATACCACATGGACATCAGATAAGTCTCTCTTCGTTCTTTATTTGTACTGTCCTAAATGTTAAATGTGATCCTTTTTTTTTTTTTTTTTTTTTTTTTTTCACTTGAAGAAGACCCAAGCGGTCGAAAATGCATCGTGTCTTGTCCTGTATTTTGTTCGTCAATGTCCTCGGCGGCAACTAACCCCCACTCTCTTTCTAAATTTTGCTTCGTTCTCCGCCATCAGTCGCTCCAGCGCGTGTGTGCGTATTTGTTGTGTGTGTGTGTGTGTGTGTGTGGGTGTGTGTGTGTGTGTGTGTGTGTGTGTGTGTGTGTGTGTGTGCGCGCGCGCGCGCGCGCGCGCATGAACTTTTACCTCAAAGCTAATTTGAGTCATCACTGTTGTTGTGTTAATCAGTTCTATATTGTGTGTAGTGTTCTTTATCCTTTGTGCCTGAACTGGGACAAGGGCCAGATGGAAAAAAAATTGTTGCTTATATGTTACCCTTGGGAATAAAGATCATCAATCTCTCTCTCTCTCCTCTCCTCTCTCTCTCTCTCTCCCCTTCTCTCTCTCTCTCTCTCTCTCTCTCTCTCTCTCTCTCTCTCTCTCTCTCTCTCTCTCTCTCTCCAGCCAAATGGAGATTTGGCTTCATTCAAATAGTTCATCTGTCTCTCTGTCTGTCTGATTAAGCGTTTGTGTGTGTGTGTGTGTGTGTGTGTGTGTGTGTGTGTGTGTGTGTGGAATAAGCACATGGCAGGCTTGTTTGCATCTTGCCCCAAAAAAAATGAAAAAAGAAACATTTCAAACACAAAAAAAACACCCTCCACACCCCAACCATTAACCAAACACCCACCTGTCACACAATCCTTTCCAAGCACTCTATACACCCAGTGATAATGATGACAAATACCAATAATAATAGCAATAACAATAGTAACGAATGATGATGATTGAAAATAATAACATTACAATCAAATATAACACCATGCGCATACATACATACATTTGCATTGTCAAACATTACATCTATCGAATAGCATGATCTGAAAAAGATAGAAATACAGAACACATAATAATCACACATAGAAATCAACATGATAGTAAATCAATATTAAAACCAAGCATCTGTTCCGGAAGGGGGCGCATCTTCCAGAGAGTTATCAAAAAAAACCACAAAAAAAACCCAATACTTCAACGAGTCGGAGTCGAAAACAAACACGGAAGGTAACTTTTGTTCCCAGGCTGAAGAGATTTACATGCCCTTAACTCCAAATTAATGGTGCGCTACCACTTTGCCTTGTGCCGATTCCGACGACGAAAGTTTCTCTTGTGCTGTACGTCTTGTACATGGATTATTCTGCTAGCCGACTGGTGCCACATTCGGTGCTACTTTGTAAATATAGGCACATGGTGATTCCCTACGAGACAGTATATCCATCGATTTACAGGTTGTTCACAGACAATGAAAAATCAAGTCACGATCATCTCTCTCTCTCTCTCTCTGTTTTGGATAAAGCACAGGGTTAACCCTACAAAAAATCAGGTTTCAGTCAATGTGTGTGTGTGTGTGTGTGTGTGTGTGTGTGTGTGTGTGTGTGTGTGTACCTAGAGAGAGAGAGAGAGAGAGAGGAGAGAGAGAGATGGAGAGAGAGAGAGAGAGAGAGAGACAGAGAGAGAGAGACAGAGGCAGAGATAGAGACAGAAACTCAGCGCGCCTCTACACTCCTCCACGCATACACACCACACACACCAACCCTCCAAGGAGGTTATTACAGAACTGAATTCCCCAGCAGGGGGGGGGGTAGAACCGAACCGGTTCCACCGCCCGCCGCTCTTAGTGCTCCAGCAAACAAACGGTTTCTGGACGTTTTGCTAAAGGGTTAGTGGGCTCTGTCGCCATACCTGACCCCCCCAAATCCTATCGGCACAGTTGGAAAAGAGCCGTTTGTCTGTGTCCTTTTTGTGAGCGGGGGAGTAGGGACAGAAGAAGTGACACAGAAGCTATGAGGTCAGTATTTTCTGTTTGTTTTGGCTTTATATTTCATTATTTACTGGTGTTTTTTTTTTCTTTGGTGGATAAACATCTTGTCGTATGCCTGTTCGCAATTGTTAAAAATGTAACACAAGAAAAAGAAGAAGAAGAAGAAGAAGAAAGAAAGAGAACAACAACAACAACAACAACAAAAGTGACGAGAAAAGAAAAATTCAGAAGAAATGTCAATAACAGGGTAAGTAAAGTACGTGTGCACCAGTTATGGAGTCAATAATATATGCGAAAAAATGATTTTAAAAAAGGCTGAATAATGGATTAATTTAGTCAAATTATGTTATAGTTCCACTGATTTTTAATACAGTGTTGTACGTTATAAATTTCAGAGTTTCTCTTGGAGAGTCCAGCCGCCTTCCCCCCCCCCCCCCCCCCCGCTCCCACCCCTACCCCACGCCCTGTCCGCCAGGGACTTTTGAGGGCTGTCACACTCACACGGGAAGACAAGGTCACTTCCTGATAAGATCAGAATCTGGAAAAGATCTCATTCCGAGAAAATAAACAAACGAGATAAGCAATTCGTGACATGATAATTGAACTGGTGACATAGCCTCCCTAAGATAAGACTACGCTGTACTGGGAATCCCAGCCATTGTCCTGGATTTTACAAGCCCAGCGTTTTTTTTTTCTTTCTTTTTTATTTTTTAATCGTTGAAACAAAACATGTTAAAGAAAACAAGCAACGTGAGTGTGTACAACATGAAGTTCACTACCAGGTCACCAGATTAAAAAAAAAAAAAAAAAAAACAAAAGCTGGCATGGAACAAACTGTGAGACAAAATAAGTGTAAAAGAGGTTCCAGAACGAAGATAGTAGAATGGCCCACAATGGCAAAGAAAAAGGAGATGGAGTCAACAGTGCAGAAAGATACAGAAGAGAAAAGGAAAACAAAGGGAGACAATAAAGCAGAAAAATGAAAAAAAAAAAAAAAAAAAAAAAAAAAAAAAAAAAAGGAGAAGAAAAAAAAAAAAAAAAGAAAAAAAAAAAGAGGAGACACCAGTGTAGAAAAATATAGAATTAAAAAACGGAAGGAAGAAAAGGACCAGGAGACAAAGATGCAGAGAGATAAAAGAAAAAAAAAAAAAAAAAAAAGGGGACCAGGAGACAAGGGGGGAGAACAACGGTGCGGAAAACAAAAGACCAGAAAAAAAAACACCCCAAAACGAAGATAACAGTGCAGAAAGATAAAGAATAGAAAAACAAACAAACAAAAACAAGACAAAACCAATAAAAAAAAAAAAAAAATGGGGGGGGGGGAAAAACAAGGGAGACAACAATGCATGGAGATTACAAAATAAATAGTAAAGACAAAAAAAAAAATAAAAAATAGGAAAAACCCAAACAAACAAACAACAACAACAACAAAAAAAACAGGAGATGACAGTGCTGAAAAACAAAGAATCGAAAAAGGAGCTGGACTATAGACATAAAATGGACAAATGTACGTTCTCTATGGAGATGAATCATGCAATCTACCAAACACAATGGTCACCATATAACTATTAAACTACTAGGGGACTAAATGGTTGAATTTTGCATTGTATATATGAATACTTAAGTGTGTGTATGCATGCGTGTACTGTATATTCTATCATATTAATAAGTACTGTATATTCTCTTTGCTTTCTAGTTAATGTCGTCCGCAACCTTGGTACACAGGATTAATGCCAGTAATTGGAATTTATTCAGTATGTGTGCCCGTGTATAAGATTAAAAAAAGAATTCTAGACTGAAAAAAAATGCACGTTCGTCTGTTTGCGTTAAATATGTTCCACCATGTATTAATGTGTGGATTTATGTATGCTGGTTGTCATAGTTGCATTGCATGTTTGGACAATTAAAGAAAAAAAAAAAAAAAAGACATAAACACTTAAAAAAAAAATAGGAAAAGGATCAACAAACAAAAAACCAAACGACAACGAAGAACAGATAACGATATGAAAACGGAAAAAAACAGGAAACAACAATCCAGGAAGATGAAGAAAAGAAAGAAAAAAGGGAGACAACAGTGCAGGAAGATACAGCATAGAATGAAAGAAACAAACAATTGAAAACAAGAGACCAACAGTCAAGAACGATATAGAATAGGAAAAGAAGGGGGAGACAAGAAAAAGAGCAGAAAGCTGAAGAATAGAAAAGTGAAGACACACACACACACACACACACACACACACACACACACACACACACACACACAAAACAGGGGGAGATAACAGTGCAGAAAGATCAAGAACAGAAAAAAAGAGAAGAGTCCAAGAGATTGGTAGCAACGAGGAGGTCACAAGCAACAGAACTTTCTGAAGGCGTCTGAGCTGTGTGTAGAGCAAGAACCGAGACCTTTCTACAGAGACATCCGAGGAGAATTGTTTGTTGTATATATAGTAACCAGTAACAGGCAGCATCAGTCTGGAGGTAGGCAGGCTGGAGGGCTGGAGGAAGGGAAGGAGTGCGAGGATGTTGTTAGGGCTGGGGGTTGGGGTTGGATGGGGGGTGTGGGGGTGGGCTTGGGTGTGGGGTGTGGGGTGGGGTTGGGTGGTGGTGGGGGAGGTCGGGTATTTCTGCACCCACCTTTCTCCCTCCTCACCCTTCCCCCTACCTCTGCTGGCCAGAAATTCATGTTTTTACGCATTCAATCCTTCTCCCATTGAGGGAGGACTCTCAGATTTCTGTTCCCCCCCCCCCCTTACCCCCTCCCCCACCCCCTATCCCCCTTCTCATGTTACTGATCCGGTTCTGTTAGGGGCATGTTACTGATTTACCAAGGAACAAAAATTACATTGTTGGTTGTTTACTGTTTACTATCTAACCACTCCATTTGACATTTCCTTTTCAATTTGTCATACTGGGGTTTCCTGCATTCATTCCCCCGTGTTTTACAGACAGCATTCTTGGTTACTTACTCTTCCTGTATAATCACTCCATGTAACATTTCTATGTTAATTTGTCATGCTGGGGTTTTCTGTATTAACTTTTCATGTTTTACAGAGTGTGTATCTTGGTTATGTAATGTTTATGTCTAACCTCGCCATGTTAACATTTCCTGTGTTAGTTTGTCTTTCTGGTTTTACCTGTATTCTTTTTTGTGTCTGAGTTTTTTTTTCGCAATGCTCAAATCAAGAGGCAGGGGCCAGCCTTGTATAAACATTGATCTGTGGTTTGTTCATGTCTGAAATAGTGGTTGCTATGGACATGTGCTGCTCCGGGTGGGTGTATGAGTTAGCTTCAATAACAGACTTCTTCCGCTGTCCTGAAAAACCTCCAGTTGGTAAAATAATCATTTCATCTTTCCTCCTTTTTCTTTTTCTGTTTCTTTTCTTTTTTTTTTTGTTTAATTTTTTTCTCTCTCTCTCTCTCTCTCTCTCTCTCTCTCTCTCTCTCTCTCTCTCTCTCTCTCTCTCTCTCTCTCTCTCTCTCCTATGTTTCATTTATTTTAAGGGAACTTCCGTTCTTCCACGTGCCTTGTGTCTTCACCGTGGAAATACCGTGGAATTATGGGCTGCACAGTGACAGCAAAAGTTATCTTTCTTGCTTACTATTCACACCTCCTCCCAGAAGCTCGCCACTCATGTACGTCACTAACAGTACAACTCCTTTTGCTGAATGATGACTCTTCAAGACACACCTTCCTGTTTATTCTGAGATTTGCTTTCAGTAGTTAGCTAGACATGAACGTCATTGGCTGTGCACTCGTTTTGTTAAAATATGAATGATTAAACTTCCAGATGTCTTCAAATACCACACAGAAGCAGCTGTTGGTATGAGTGATTTCAGCTCTTCCTTAGCAAAGCGACAAGATGCTTTTTTTTTTTTTCTGATTTGGGATTTCATCAAAATTGATCATAAATGCAGGAGAACTTCACACACATGCACATCACGTGTGTGTGTGTGTGTGTGTGTGTGTGTGTGTGTGTGTATGTGGTGTGAGGGAAAGAAGTCTAAAAAATACATGGGCATTGTTCAATAGCTCATGCAGTATTTAAAAAACAGCTTGTTTGTCTCCCCACTACAAATATTTCAAAATAGCATCTGAAGAGAAAACTGTCCTTTTTATAGCGGAAAAAAACTGTACTGATATGACAGGAATCTTTCTACGTATTGAGTACGTTCTTGTGCTAGCAATCCTTCTTTCTGTTTGTGTAAGGTGTGTTGAGAGATGCCACATTAGCTGTGATTTATCCAATGGAAATTCTCCGTGAATTTTTAAACGTTTTGCCAACTCGTCATCTTAGTCTGTTCGTAACAGAAGGCCAACAGACGTAGTATGTGTTCACACGAAATGTTGTACGTGCAATGGTCAGAAATGATTTAAAAGTAAACCGAACGTTTTTTTTTCTCTCTTTCCTGAGTTTTGTCCGTTTTTAAATCACATGACTTTTGTAACAAATCTTCTCTTAACTTTTGTTCATTCTTCACAGCAATATTGATTTCTCGATATTGGATACAGTAACATTAAATGCCAAGGTTTTCGTGAAGACGGAAACCCATCCTAACACAGGGAAAAAAGAAAAAGATGAAGACAAAAGAAAAAAAAAAGAAACAATGAAAAACAAACACAAACAAAAAAACAAACATACAAAACAGAACAAAACGAAACAAAACAGAAAAAACAAAAAAACAAACAAACAAACAAACAAACAAACAAAAAAAAACCCCACCACCACCACCAACCCAAAGCGGTAGCATCTTAGAACTGTGTGTAACTGACTCTTTAATTTAGTAAACGAAATAATCCTTGAGCCGGGGTTTAAGTATGACAAGGACGTGTCCCCCCCCCCCCCCCCCCCCCCCCCCCCCCCCCTCCCCACTATCTTTCATCACTGACCCTAAAGGCTGGTCCGCGTGGTAGCCTTTCAAATGAGATGATAACCCACATGTCCCATATTGAGCATGAACTTACCTACATGGCAAAGTACCCTTGGTGACATGGGAGATAACCCTGAGAGAGAGAGAGAGAGAGAGAGAGAGAGAGAGAGAGAGAGAGAGAGAGACAGACAGACAGACAGACAGACAGACAGTGAAAGAGAGACAGAAGGTGAGAGAGAGACGATAACAATGACAAACATTTTATTGTTCACTCAGCAGCTAAGCCCTATAGACAAGGGGGCATGTTTGAACATAACTCAGTAAAATCAATCGCTCACCTCACCCCTCCCTTCTCCCTCCTGCCACCCCTCGCCCACAAATCGTTCTGACAGCTTCCTCCCTCCTTCGCCCCTCCCCTCACCCCCACCCTACCTCTAATCCCCCTTCCCCGTTCCTCATTCACTTATGCACATACAGGCACATGACGGCGAATCATCTTGACAAACATTTCAGCGATTAAATTCATCACGAGTTGCTGATTTCAATTGTCTTTTCACTAATGTTCATAGCTTGTGATGTGAATTTTGCTAGATCCATTAAATTATCACGTTTTCATTGTTGCTCGACAAAATATTTGCAATACGATTCTGGTCAGTAACACTGGGAGGTGAGTCAAGTACATTACATTGCTTTCGGATATCTGTGTAAGCTGTGTAGATTCTAGAATAAGAAATGAACTTCATTTTCAGTTTCTTTTTCACAAAACGGGACATTCATCATCAACCTGTTCTTCATCAAGGAACCATCGCTTGCGGTTATGAAGCCAGCCCACTAACCCACAGTCGAAATCTTAGAAAGGTCATCTCTGTGCCATTTAATTCTAATTGAAGACAAGCATCTTTCTGGCTGGAGACTGTTGTTAAAAAAGAACAATACCATTGATGTTTGTCATTGTTTTCTAATGCTGAATGCCAGTCTGTAGCTGTGGACAGGGAGTTGGAATGTAACTCGGCGGGGAATTTCATGGAGAGAGAGAGAGAGAGAGAGAGAGAGAGAGAGAGAGAGAGAGAGAGAGAGGAGAGAGAGAGAGAGAGAGAGAGAGAGAGAGAGAGAGAGAGAGAGAGTCGTTTTTCACCGTGATGGAGCTCTTCGCTTTCCCAAACACACTTTTTTTGATTCCCTGTCCTACCACCCACCACCCTCATCCACCCCTGCCACTCCCCTCCACCCCTGCCACCCCTCTCCCCCCCCACTGCTCTCCCCCCCCCCTCCATGACATGTACCTCCAGACCAACATGTCCTACCTGTAAGTCTGGTGCTCCGTGGCAGGGCGGTGGTGGCAGTGGCACTGCTGCTGGCGGTGGTGTGGGCAGCTGAGGCGAAGCGGCAGACGCGGACCTACCCGACCAGATGTTACCCGGGTACCCCCTGCTGGCCGTCCAACGAGGACATCGCCATGCTGGACAAGGCCACGCTGGGCTCCGTGCTGCAGCCCTCTTCCACGGTGAGATCAGGCCTTCGTCATCCTTGTCCGTGAACTGTTCTTCGGTAGGGTTCATCAGCACAATGGATTCATTGTTCATGTATTGTTTTCGCTCAGGTTCATCAACACAAAGGATTCATTGTCCAGTTATTGTTTCTCCACTCCGGCTCATCAACACAAAGGATTCATTGTCCATGTATTGTTCCCCGCTCAGGTTCATCAACACAAAGGGTTCATTGTTCATGTATTGTTCTTCGCTCAGGTTCATCAACACAAAGGATTCATTGTCCAGTTATTGTTTTTCCACTCCGGTTCATCAACACAAAGGATTCATTGTCCATGTATTGTTCCCCGCTCAGGTTCATCAACACAAAGGGTTCATTGTTCATGTATTGTTCTTCGCTCAGATTCATCAACACAAAGGTTCAATTGTCCATGGATTGTTCTCTGCTCAGGTTCATCAACACAAAGGATTCATTGTTCATGTACTGTTCTCCGCTCAGGTTCATCAACACAAAGGGTTCATTGTCCAATTATTGTTCTCCACTCCGATTCACCATTACGCATGATTCTGATCGAAATCACACATTCATCATCATTATAGTCCATGTATTGTTCTCCATTACAGTAAGCTCAAACCTTCATCATCATCATTATAGTCCATGTATTGTTCTCCACTCAGGTAAGTTCAGGCCTTCATCATCATAGATGCAAAGTGAGGCGACTGCCGGCGGAAATCTAAACAAATCTTAAAAAGTGTAAGTACTGTATCCGCCAAACATGAACAAACGAATCACAGGACAAAACACGACGCGTTTCGACCTCCTACGTCTTCTTCAGGCAAGATAAACAACACTCAGGACAACGAAAAAACGAAGAACGAGAGCAGTCACTTATCTCATCAAATTTGGTGCAAGATGGGCGTTGAATCATATACAGTGCAAACAGAAGATGGTTCAACGCCCATCTTGTTCACACCTTCATCATCATCATTGTGCATGTATTGTTCTCCACTCCGCTAAGTTCAAACCTTCATCATCATCATCGTCATCATCATCATCATCATCATCATCATAGTCCATGTATTGTTCTCCACTCCGCAAAGTTCACGCCTTCGTCATCATAGTCCATACATTGTTCCCCACTCCTGTTCATCAACACACATGATTCTGATCGAACTCACGCCTTCATCATCATCATAATCCATGTATTGTTCTCCGCTAAGACTTAGCATCAAACCAATGACTTAGCTGATTCTGATGAACTCACGCCTTCATCATCATCATAATCCATGTATTGTTCTCCGCTAAGACTTAGCAAAACAAATGATTCTGATTGAACTCACGCCTTCATCATCATCATAATCCATGTATTGTTCTCCGCTAAGACTTAGCAAAACAAATGATTCTGATTGAACTCACGCCCTTCATCATCATCATAATCCATGTATTGTTCTCCGCTAAGACTTAGCAAAACAAATGATTCTGATTGAACTCACGCCTTCATCATCATCATAATCCATGTATTGTCTCCGCTAAGACTTAGCAAAACAAATGATTCTGATTGAACTCACGCTTTCATCATCATCATAATCCATGTATTGTGTTCTCCGCTAAGACTTAGCAAAACAAATGATTCTGATTGAACTCACTGTGCTATACGAAAGCGGAATGGAGAGAACTATGCCAGTCTAACCGGCAGCTTGAGGGAACCTGGTTTCCAAGCCACAGTCCCTGCCATGGAGGTTGGGAAAGAAGGGGATTATGCCGGCTCATCAGCCAATGATCTCATTAAACTGCTCGGGGTTTCTTATACGGAGGACCAGATCCTGAAGGCAATGGCTGAAGCAGCTGAAAGGAGTTCCAGCTGGATCTGGTCGAGGAGGAACTGAAGTGAATTTCATCAGGCTTAAATGCCCAAACTTAGAACAGGTGTCCGTTAGCGACGTGGGTAAGACATCCGTCTAAAAAGGCACGTCTTCAGACGCCCACACATCCAAAAGCTGCGGGTTCGAATCCCAGCAGCGCCAGAAAAAAAAAAAGAGTTGGCAGCAGGAAGGCAAGTGGGAGTCATAGCCTGGATATATAGGCCAACTGATACAGGCTAGAACACCAAGGCTACATCAAATTGTTGTTATGCTGTGTCAGGCCAACTAACATAGGCTAGAACACCAAGGCTACATCAAAATGTTGTGTTATGCTCTGCATAGTTATGCAGGGATTGTCTTCAGTTGTGACAAGCTCCTAGCATAACATTATCAGTCTCCCAAAATCCCCCGAAGTCGGAGTGTGCCTGCCCAAGTGGCGGGGTAATTAATCAAAAACAGTCACACACGTAATGTTCTCATCCCCAGCTGATGCATTTGTACCATAGTGTTCAAGTACTTCGGCTGTTCGGATGATCCCTGGAGTCTTTTTAGCCAGGGTACGACAACAACATGACCTGGATGTGGCCTGGCCCCCTAAGGAATTCAGGGCTGAGACACTTGTCTGAGGGGGTTCCTTCTCTGAAGACCTGCTGTCAAGCTCTCCTAAGAGTGTCTTCTTACTGTCTAAAGACTGTCTGACTCACGCAGTGAAACACAAGTCAGACCACTGGGAAAAACCCCCTGAAAAAGAAACAATTAATAACCGTCAGTTTTGACATGGTGGCATAACTACTGCTATTGGCATATCGAATTAGGTTGTGCTGAGAGCGCCAGGCGCTTGATTTATCGCTCCAAGATCAAAACAAAAACAAAAATTATGAAAAGCTATTTAAATGAAAATCATTGCGGGATAAACTTCCATTATTTCATCACGAGAGAGAGAGAGAGAGAGAGAGAGAGAGAGAGAGAGAGAGAGAGAGAGAGAGAGAGAGAGAGAGAGAGAACACATCTTGATATATCATAAACTTTAATCCAGCCGAAAAACATTTTGAAAAATTCTACAAGAAAGACTGAAGAGAAGTCCGCAAAGACAGAGGACAAACAAACAACAAAGAAACAAACGGTAAAGAGAGACAAAAGCATACCCTTTTCTGGAGAAGTCTTTGTATTCAATAAACAACAAAGAAACAAACGGCAAAGAGAGACAAAAACATACCATTTTTCTGGAGGTCTTTCTATTCAATATCTTGAAGAAGAACACTGTCATCCTGCCTTGATGATTATACCTTATTCGCATTTTTTTCGAATTCGCCTGCATTAGCATTGGTAATCCTTATTCACCTGCTCCCAGTTCGTCTACGTACTTGCAGTTTTTTTTTATGGCAAAACAAACATACGAACAAACAAACAAAAAACCCAAACACAGATCAACAATCACTTATCTGCTCAAACTGGATGCAAAACGGATGCCCGTTCTCGGTTATGTCTTCACTGTTGTTTCTCTTGCTTGATGAAGACCAAAGAGGTCGAAACGCGTCGTGTTTTGTCTTGTTATTTGTTTGTCTCTTTCGTTCGTCGGTACAATGACTTTTCTGTTAACTTTGTGTCCGTTTCTGCTACAGTCACCTCACTTTGAAACAAACCTTCTCGTGAATCTGTCTTGTCTTCCCTAAAAAGTCCCATTCAGCTCGATTTGATCTGTTGCATGAAACTCTCTGACGTGTGTTTTGATGGGAATATGAAAAAAAGATGCCAAGAGAGGAGAATCAATTTCATACAAAATATGTATTCTTGCAACCATCCAGCCGTGGCTGTCTTTGCATATTCAAAATGAAAGCTTTGGCGTACTGAGCTACTGTGTGTTTGCTCGCGCCTTGCAGAGTTACCGAACCAACGTCCTGTATGCAAATGAGCGCGTGACGAAACATCCGGGTCTGGTGCTGGTGGCCCAGAACGTGGACGACGTTCAGAAGGGCGTGAAGTTTGCCAGGAAGTTCCACCTCCTGCTCTCCTACCGCGGGGGCCAACGCCCTCACCTACGACTACACTGAAAGGTAATGGTGATGATGATGATGATGATGATGATGATGATGATGATGATGATGATGATGATGTTAATGGTGATGATGATGATGGTGATGATGACGACAACGATGATGATGATGATGATAATGATGATGATGATGATGATGATGATGAATGATGATGATGATGATGGTGGTGGTGGTGGTGGTGGTGGTGGTGATGATGATGATGACGATGGTGGTGGTAGTGATGATGACAACGACGACGATGCTGATGATGGTGATGACGATGTGTGTGTGTGTGTGTGTGTGTGTGTGTGTGTGTGTGTGTGTGTGTGTGTGTGTGTGTGTGTGTGTGTGTGTGCGTGCGTACGTGCGTGCGTGCGTGCGTGAGTGCGGTCACGCATGCATCCCCATACACATTCACACATATGCACTCAAACACGCAGGCACGCACACAATCAAGCACGCACGCACACACACACACACACACACACACACACACACACACACACACACACACACACACACACACACACACACACACACACACTCACACACCTCCCCCCTCTCTCTCCCTCCTCCCTCTCTTCCCCGAGCACACACATGCATTGCACCTACACAAGAAAACCAGCCAATGATGCAATTAACTAGCCCAGCAGCCAACCAACAACCACCCAATTTACCAACCAACCAACCCAACTAGCCATTTCACCAACCAGCAAGCCAACAAACGAACCATCCATGCGTCCAGTCAACCAGCCAACCAACCAACCAAGAAAATACCCACCCACTCACATACAACCCAACATCCAATCAACCAACTACATACCACCCACCAATCCAACAACGAACAAACGAACTAACAAACGAACCAACCAGCCAACCAACCAACCAACGAACTAAACACCCACCCATCCACCAACAAACACATACACACCTAACAACCGACGAGCGATCCACCAACCATCCACTCACTCCTCTCACAACTAAACAAGCAAGCAACCACCTAATAACCATCCAACCGGTCAACAAGCTACCAACCGCCCATTTACCCAACATCCAACGAACCAATTAACCAACTGACCAAGAAACGAACTATCCACGAATCAGCCAGCGAAGGAAAACTAATCAACCAATCAACCAACCAACCAAACACTCCTTCACCCCCAAAAAAAAACACATCCACCCACTCACCACCAACCCACACACCCATCCACCCACATAACAACACAGCTAACGTACCAATGAACCTCCCCACCCAACAGCCAACCAACTCATTCGCTCATCCACCTATCAACCAACCAGCCCTACCCCCGTCCAATAACCAAGATAGCAATCAGCACCCAACCAACGACCCCCTTCCCTCCCGTACACACACACACACACACACACACACACACACACACACACACACACACACACACACACACCACACACACATCACACCTGTCAACATCCCCATCCACATAGCCAACAAGAAGCACGCAACCACCAAACAACCATCTAACCAATCAACAAACCACCCACCGATCCACCCATTTACCCTGCAGCCCATTCACCAACCAGTCATCTATCTAGCAAGCAAGTAGCTAACCAACCGAGCGACCGATCAACCAAACAACCAACAACCAACCAACCACCTAGCCACCCACCATCCAACCAATCATCGAAATAACCAATCAACCAACCACCAACCATCCACCCACCCAACCATCCAACCAACCATCTAACCAAACAGTCAACCGATCAACCAACCAACCATCCATCCAACGAACCATTCAACCAACCATCTAACCAAACAGTCAACCGACCAACCAACCTACCATCCATCCAACCAACCATCCATCCACGACCACCAACAACCACCAACCAACCAACCAACCAACCAACCAACCATCCATCCATCCAACCAACCAACCAACCACCCACCCACCTGATCAATCACCCAACCATCCAGCCACGCACCCACCTGACTAAACAACCAACCAACCGGCTACACACCCATCCAACCAACGACCCATTCAACCGACCAACTAACTAACCAAGCAAGCAAGCAAGGCAGCAAGTAACCAGCCCAGTGTGTGGTGACCGCAGGCTGAGCAATGACGGAGGGTTCGTGGTGGACCTGGCCAACCTGAACAGCGTCTCAGCCAGCGTCATCGACGTCAACAACGACCCCGGCACCGTCACTGTGGGAAGTGGCGCCGACTGGCAGGACGTGGTATTCTCCCGTGAGTCCCCTATCTACCCCTGTCTGTCTGTCTGTCTGTCTGCCTGTCTTTCTGTCTGTCTGTCTTTCTTTCTGATGGTATTTTGCAGGACGTGTATGCTGCCTGAGTGCCCACGCCTACCTCTGTCTGCCTGTCCATATGTCTGTCTTTCTGATGATAGGTTGCAGGATGTGTCTATTATCTCGAGTCTCCTGTCCAATCCCTGTCTGTCTGTCTGTCCGTCTGTGTGTCTCGCTTACGGTACGTTGCAGGATGTGTCTGTGTCCGTGAGTCCTTCATCTACCCCTGTCTGTCTGTCTGTCAGTCAATCTGTCTTTCTATCTATCTTTCTTTCTGATGGTGCGTTGCAGGAGGTGTCTCTCTTGCTGCGGGTTCCTCATCTATCCCTGTCTGTGTATCTTTCTGATGGTATTTTGCGAGGTGTGTCATGCAGTGAGGTACAGGTCTATCTCTGCGTGTCTCGCTGTCTGAGGGTACTTGGTAGGACCAGTATGCTGCCATGAGTTCCTCATCTTCCTTTGTCTGTCTTTCTGTCTGTGTCATTTTCTCTGGAGGTATTAGGCAAGACTAGTGGTACTGTCATGAGTAAATCATTTATATTTGTTCACCGTTCCTTACCCCCTGCTTTTTCATTCTTTCCTTCTCTCTTTCCCTCTTTCATTTCTTTCTTTCTATCTATCCGGATGCGATTGGTAGGGCGTGCATATTGCGGTAAGTCACTCATCTGCCTCTGTCTACCTGTCTCTTCTTTCTTCTTCTTCTTTCCCTTTTCTTTTATTCTTTCTCTTTTTCATTCCTCGACCTTGTGGTTTCAGTCTTCTCACTGGAGCCCAAAGTACACTCGACAGTCTTGTTACACTCGACAATCTTGTTACTCTCGACAATCTTGTTACACTCGACAATTTTGTTACACTTGACCATCTTACTGAGAACAGGATCAGCAGCTCAAAATAGGAACAACAGGAAGTCAGGAGAGACTGGTCTTGGCTTTGCCTGAAAGGTCACGTTTCAGCATCATCATATGAAAAACCAGGTCCATGAGCTGCTGATCCTGCTCAGAGAGGATCCAAGACACATACAGGCGTCTACCTCTTCCACTGTCCGTCTGTCCAGTGTGATGTTTACTGCTGAATGCGGTTGACCTCTTCAGAGCTGGCTTTCATTCCCTTTTCCATTTTCCATCAATCCATTTATCGATCGATCCATCTATCTATCCACCCATCCACCAATTCATCTGTCTTCTCACCCATCCATCCATCCATCCATCCATCTGTCAAATTCTCCATCTATACTTCCACCCGCCCATCCCCATCTATCGACCAACCCATTTGTTTATACATTCATCTATCCAAAAGTCTATCCACACACACATCCATCCACAACCCCACCCATCCATAAATCCATGTTATAGCCAATCTGTCCACTACCCACCCACTCACCATCCACCAGTCGATCCCCCCCCCCCCCCCCCCCCCCCCCCCCCCCCCCCCACACACACACACATATCCACCTCGCTGTTCCATCATTTTGGCCATCCACCCAACAACCCATCCGTCCATCCATGAATCCATCCACCCATCCATCCACTCGCACCCGACCTCCCGTCCAACCCACCCATCCGTTCATTCATTCGTCCATCTATTTACCAACCCACACTCCCATCCATTTATCCATCCATCCATCGCCCAAGCTGCCCCACCCACCTACCCGTTCATCCATCCATCTATCATCTACCCGTACTCCCATCCATCCACCCATCTATCTACTCCCGCCCATCCACCTGCCCACCACACCTACTCGTTCATCCATCCATCCATCAATCTCTTCACCTACCACACACTCCTATCCATCCCCATCCACCCCACGCCCATCCTCCCGGCTAACCCACTCACCCATCCATCTCTTCACCTGCCTACATTCCCATCCATCAACCCATCTATCAAGTCGCCCAACCCACCCATCCGCTTATCCATCCATCCATCCGTTCATCTACCCACATTCCCCCAGCCATCCGCTCATCCCCCCCTTTCATTCCTGTGCGTTCCTCCGGGTGGAGGGTCCCGGCCGGGTGGTTGGTGGGAACCACCTGGACCCCTTCCACCAACCATCCACTCGCCCAACCTTCCGCTCAACCCACCCGTTTCTCCAACCATCCGTCAAATTCTCCATCCATGTTTCCACCCATCCATCCACCCATCTATCGACCCACCCACCCGTTTATACATTCATCCATTCCCAAATCTATCCACACACCATCCATCCACTCATCCATCCACTCGCGCCCGTCCTTCCGCCCACCCA
>JADBJO010004868.1:92500-122500 GCA_016801955.1 Conus betulinus
ACTTTTTTCCTTTTGCCCCAGGGCTGGCAGGAAAAAAAAAAAGCATTCATATTTGCTTTTCTCATTACCCTGGTAAAATGTCATTTTGTTTCGTTTTGTTTCCCATTTCACTCCACGTTGTCACGGCAAGTCCCTTTCCCATCCATCCCCACACCCCTCACCACCACCCTTCCGCAACTCAGCATCACTCTTCTGTTGCAACAGCAGCAGTAGTATGACCCTGATTTCACGATTAGTGCTGCTGTCTTTGCCAATTACGCAATGGCCACATGCATAGCGCCTTTCCTGATGAAGAGTTTATCCAAAGATTCTACGTCATTAATGACGTTGTTAAATCATTGATTTAGCCCAGGAATCAATTTCTTTCAGACAGTTAGGTATCGTTTTCTTTTTCTACTGAGAGATCACAGAGTACACAAAACGTTCATTATCAGTGAGACCTAACATTTTGACGGAACGTGCACATGGGTGAAACCAGGAACAAATGAAAATCAGGAAGGTCGGGGATCCAGGGGACCACCTGAGGCCCCCTGGAAGGGTCAAAGGGCAGAGCGTGCTGATGGGGGTCAGGGGACAAAGCCCCCTGGAGCTGAAGGGTTTCTATACCTTTGATAAATAATATCTGGGCATATGGACACACGTTACCTACTGTTTACCATGTTATCCACAAGACCACCATTAAAACTGACATTAACCTTACTGACCTGTAGGCAGCAGAGTTCACTTAATTCAAGAAGAAGGAGGCAGCAATCATTTTTTTTGTTGACTATAATTTGTGTTGACCACTTCTGAAACTTATGAAGTCTGCTTGCTGTTTGAACTCAAGAAATAAATTGTGGGCTACCAGAATTAGGGCGTCTGGTGTTAGAACTCTCTTGTATGAAAAACTAGACTCTTTTTCACTTCAATCGAAAACTTGTGTGGTCTGGTTTCTTCCAGCAGGAGGTTAAGCCTGCAATCCTGTACCTCAGGGGAAAGGGGTGGAAGTGGTATAGGGGTAGAGGTTCTTCATTTCTTGGTGCAAGAGGTATGTGACTTGGCTCATAGATTTACAGAATGATACTTGAATTAAAGCTTCAATCCTACGCGTGTAGTTCTTGAAGAGTCAAAACAAAGTTCAATAAATTTACCAGGAAAATCAAGATGATTAAATTCTGGGCACAAGTTAATTTCCAGTGGAAGCAAAAGTAAAAAGTCATGTGAAATGTCTAGATTTTGGTTTACTCTTTAGGAAGCAATTACTTAAAAATCTGACATAGAAGTTGCATTAATAATACACTGGGGTAACATGCTACATGAAATACCAATCTCCTAATTATCATCCAGTGGTAAGATCAGTGGGCATGACTGTTTTGATGAAAGAAATCAAGACGGAATTCATCATATGAAAGAATGTTAAAAAACAGATTGAACAATATATCTTCATTATGCCTACTGAAATTTACCAACTGGTGCTTTGTCACACAATAAAGGACCAGGAATCACAAATTGCCCATTTTGAAATGGCCTTTCAGCTTGCGCTAACTGACAAGATAAAAACGCAATGAATGCACTTGCACTTGTAATCTTAGTAAGGAGAGTGTTATTTCTCTCTTTTTTTTTCTTTCTTTCTTCTTTTTTTGTTTTTGTTTCCTTTCAAGTGTTATTTCCCCCTCAAGCGATTCTTGTTCTCCCTCTGTTAATTTTGGCATTTCCTCGATCAAGTCCGTAATCTCACATTCTTCCACTTTCCTGTGTATAGGTTTTCATAAAAAGCTTTCACTTCCATCAGGATTTCATCAGATACGTATACTATCCTGTCATTTGTTACTAATTTAGGCATATATATTTACTTACAAAGTGTCTCTTTTCTAGATTACAAAAAAAAAAACTTAGTTACCTTTTCACCCTGGGCCACCCATCTTGCCTTTGATCTTATTAAAATTCCATGAATTTTTTCATCTCCTAAGTAACGTGGCTAATTCTCTGCCTAAGCAATCCAATTTCAGTATGTCGTCCTCAGTTTTAGTTTCTTTTTCTTCTATTTCTGCTATTTGATGTTCTAAACTACACTCCTTTTCTCCTCTTTGTGTATTTTTCATTGTTGCATATACAATCTTTTTGCTCTGACTTTCATTAACAAAAAATCCAAGAATACGGTGACATGCACCGTTAGTTGTATATCAGCTTTAGACAGTTCCTTTAGCTGTGCTTTGTCACATGGAGCTGCAGCACATTCTTGGGTAACGTTACCAATTATGTCATTAATTTCTTCTAAAAACTGGCGATCTCGGAGTAGAGAAGCTCAGAACTGTCTATCCCATTTCAGCAACAGACATCAGCCGCACGTGTGTAATAATGAAAGCAATGAAACAAAAATATAATTCAAAACAATAAAAAACCAGACATTTGCAGCGTCACGTCAAGTGTCGAGTGGAATTTTATCTGAGAGAGAGAGAGAGAGAGAGAGAGAGAGAGAGAGAGAGAGAGAGAGAGATGGACGGACGGACGGACGGACAGACAGACAGTAACACAACTATCGATCCTGTCCATCCCTAGAGAAAAAGTACAACTGATTAAATGAGCAGTACTCCAGCTCAAACACGTCCACTGCATGGGTACATTCTAAAACTTTCACACATTGATATTTTGCAGCCATCGACATATAGTATCAATAATTGTGGTAATGTATTTTTGAAACAGTAACACTAACAGACAACAGCAACAATCACTTTGGGAAGGTAAGTAAAAATGCATGCTGCTGTTGATTGGATAGTAATAACATGTCTGGAGAATTCCAACAAGTCACAAGGAAATCGACAGAATTCGGCGAATTACATAGTCTGACTTATACATCAATATTTATTTATTCATTTACTTATTAGGAATAAACTCTGTACGTTCTAAATCAGATCTTTTACGTTTAATAGAGTCTTCACCGTCTTCGTATGACGTAGATCGATCAGACTCTGCGGAGCCTTTACAGCCTTCATATGACTTTGGAGATTGATCAGACTCTGCGGAGCGGAGCCTTCACATGACTTTGGAGATTGATCAGACTCTGCGGAGCCGGCTTTGGAGATTGATCAGACTCTGCGGAGCCTTCACTGCCTTCATATGACTTTGGAGATTGATCAGAGTCTGCAGAGCCTTCACATGGCTTAGGAGATTGATCAGACTCTGCGGAGCCTTTACAGCCTTCATATGACTGGAGATTGATCAGAGTCTGCAGAGCCTACACATGGCTTTGGAGATTGATAGACACTGCAGAGCCTTCACACGACTTCGAGATTGATCAGTTCAGTTCAGTGGTTTATTATATAATTTATAGCCTGACGTACTACTATTTTTGCTGTTGGAAATATTTTTCTGGCCGTTTTTATACCTTTTTCCATGTTGATGCTGCATTCTGCTGGTACTTTTGATTTCACGTCTTTGATTCCAGCGTGAAGAACAATGCAGTCTGGTTCTGGATGCAGATTTTCTTTGGCGTTTTCAAGAACTGTACTGCATTGCCCGATGGTATGGAGCATCTTGTCGCCACCTGCAAACCGTAGGATCGTTCCAGTCGCTTTCCGTCCACTTTGTTCATGACAAGAGTCATGCAAAATGAGCACTCGCGGTAGATCTTTAGAAGGCTGGGTCTTCTTTTCAACGTTGCGTCACGATGTTGAACGACGTCATTCTTTGGAACAATTTTTCTTTTTTCAGCAGAGTCGTTTTTTTTTTTTTTTTTTTTTTTGGTGACTTGATGCATACGGCGTAGATGGTATATTTTGCCGACTGCGAACAAACAGTGGCATCAGCGTGGCGTCTGGCATCCAGAACTCGTGGTGGAAGGCGAGTTCTTTCTTGGATGCCGGCTTGTTGCTATTTTGTTCTCTCGCCGCGCAGATTTTGTCGTCTCCGTCAAGTGACTTTCTAGACAGGCTACAGCGGCACTCAGGTTTTGAATAATTTCGATTAGTTGATGTATGTCTTTCAGTGTCTCTTGACAGCAGCAGCCAGCATGAGATGGTTGACATTCTCTTATTATTTTTTTATCAACCGTGCTGACCGTCAACGGTTTATCATTGGCTGTCCGACTGACATTTCTAAGGCACTCATTTTGATCTTTTGAGGGCAAAACTGATATGAGTTTTCCAATATCTTTGGCGTGAGCTTCTTTTTAGGTACCACTGTGGATTTCCCAGTTAATGGTGAGCTCTTTGTTCGCGTCATTTTGAAGTTTTCTTTCGCATCGTTAATACTTCTGGTGCTCACGTCGCCATCTTGATGACGTCCTCATTGTGTTATCTTACATCAGATTCACACAAAAGAAACATGAACACTAGAGAGATGAATCGAGTTAGGCTAGACCGTTCTTATTGTATCCACGTTACCAAACCGACGATTAACCACAAAGCCATAGTAGTATTTCCGGAAGGGGGTTAATACACTTCTATTTTATGACTGGACAATAATGTAATCCATTATTCTACATCCCCCTTTTTTTCCAGAATATTGAAGTATCTGAACGTCC
This sequence comes from Conus betulinus, assembly GCA_016801955.1. Lineage (NCBI taxonomy): Eukaryota > Metazoa > Mollusca > Gastropoda > Neogastropoda > Conidae > Conus > Conus betulinus. The sequence continues at coordinate 97,002 of JADBJO010004868.1, forward strand.
GTTTTTTTTTTTTTTTTTAATTTAAATAACTTTGGATCAAACTCATGCAATCCAACATGCATCAAATTAACGTTTCACAGTTGTACAAAACAATCGTTCACTTTGTTGTTCAGTTTCAACTTTCAGTTTCTGCATGTCGACAACAAATAAACTTTTTTTTTCACAATTAAAGGTCAAGTATTTTTCAAGGTCTCACAAGTCTTCCCGATTTGTGCGTGTGCCATACTGAGATTGTTCTTCAGTTGATGTCTGGGTTGTCAGCTGATCATCTGGCATAACATCGAAGTGCACCTCTGGTTCAGGTTCTTGCTGTTCTGTAGGTCCCGGGATTCCTGGGAGTGGGAGTGTTGACGTTGATTTAGGGACAACACTTGATCCTGAGCGTGACTGGCTACTTCGTCGACGTAGGTGGCACCGATTTCTTTTTCTATTTCCCATACGCGTTTGAACTGTATAGGATGCTGGTGAATGAAAGTTTAGGATGACTGCTTTTTCATCTGTCGGAGTTTTCACCCCCACCTTCTCTCCTTTTCTCAGCGGTGGTAACGATTTTGCTTTGTGGCGGTGATCAAAGTTCTTCTTCTGTTGCTGCCTAATTCGAGCATCCACTTTTTTGAACTGCTGTTGATTTTTGCTGGCTGGAACTTGGTTTGATGGCATTGATGGAATTCTGGTTCTTAGTCTTCTCCCCATCAGAAGCTCTGCCGGGCTCTGTCCATGTTGAAGAGGCGCAGCTCTGTAATTTAGAAGAGCAATGTAAGGGTGTCAGCCTTCTTCAACAAGTTTTTCACCGTTTGCACAGCTCTCTCTGCCTCCCCATTTCCTTGAGGGTGAAGAGGACTACTTGTCAAATGTGTAAAGCCATGTTTCCGCAAATTTGTTGAAATCTCTTGAGTTAAACTGAGATCCATTGTCTGATACAACGATTTCAGGAATGCCCTGTCTTCCAAAAATGGCTTTACAATGACCTATAACAGATGTAGATGTTGTTCATGACAGGTGGGCTATTTCAATCCATCTGGAGAAATAATCTACTATGAGTTGATATTTGTGACCTTGAATTCAAAAAGATCCATTCCCACCCCCGTTGCCAGGGATAGTCAGGAGTTGGGGTTGGTTTCAGAGGTTCAGGATGATGACTGCGTTCCTTTTCACAGATGCTGCAATCAGTGATTTTCTGTTCTATTTGTTTTGAAAGGCCTGGCCACCAGATACTATGTCTTGCCAGTGCCCTGCATTTCACTATTCCTTGATGGCCCTCATGAATGCCCTGCAACATCTCTTCCTGTGGTTCAGATGGAACGACAATTCGACTTTGAAACAGCAACAATCCCTCTCTGGATTGAAAGATCATGACGGACGTACCAGTACTGTTTCAACTGAGCATCTCGTCTTGCTGATTCAGGCCACAGATCAGTCTTGCAGAAATTCATGACTTGACTGCAGACTTTGTCTTTGACCTGGTTGATGCGGACTTTCTCTCGGAGTTGATCAGTGACAGGAAGATTCTCGACTAAACAGTTGACAAACCTGTTGGTCTCGACCTCCATCTGGTGATCCTGTTGAGCAGGAGTACTCCCAGGAGCCCGAGACAGTGTATAAGCTGTTACAATGTTCTTTCCTGCTGTGTACTCTATGTCATAGAAAAAACGCAACAGCCTCATCCTGAAACGTTGAATTCTTGGTGTCAGCTCATCCAAGTGCTTTTTCTTGAGTAAGGCCAGCAGTGGCTTGTGATCTGTCTCTATTATGAACTTCTTCAGTCCAATCAAGAAATCAGCAAACTTCTCACAGCCCCATGTAGCTGCCAAGGCTTCTTTTTCAACTTGAGCATATCTTTGCTCAGTAGAAGTCAGTGATCTTGAGGCATACATTACAGGTTGCCAGTTCTGTCCTTCCTTCTGAAGCAGAACTCCTCCCAGTCCATAGGACGATGCATCAACAGACACTTTTGTTTCCCCCTTCTGGATTATAGTGTGCCCAAACTGGAGCAGTACTCAGTTGAGTCTTGAGTTTCTGAAATGCTGCTTCTTGCTGATGACTCCAGGTCCATTCATTTTCATGCTTCAGCAGGTCTCGGAGAGGTTTTGAAGTGTTTGCAAGATTTGGGGTAAATTTCCCAACATGGTTTACCATGCATAGAAATCTTCGCAATTCCGTAACATTTTGAGGTCTTGGAAGATTGGTAATCGCTTCCACCTTGCTTGGATCCACTCTGATACCATCAGGTGACATTATGTGACCCAGAAATTTCACTGTGTCAGTTGAGAAAACACATTTCTCATTGAAGGTGATACTGGCTTCTTGCAATCTTTGCAAAACAGCTAGTAGTCTCTCATCATGTTCCTTTCGATTTTTACCACTGACAAGAACATCATCAATGTCAGCAATAACTCCCGGAATTCCAGCAAGAATACGAGTCATTTCCCTGTGGAAAATTTTAGGCCCAGAGTTGATTCCAAAGGGAAGTCTTTTGTAGTAAAATCTTCCAAATGGCGTAATAAATGTTAACTCTTGTGACTCTTCGTCAAGTGGAGTCTGATGGAATCCATTGTTACAATCAAGCTTAGTGAATACCTTTGCTCCTGACAGCTCCGCAAGGAGTTGATCCATTGTAGGGAGAGGGAAATTCTCACGACGAACATTTTCAGTCAGTTTGGTGGGGTCAACACAAAGTCTGACTTTCCCGTTTGCTTTCGGTACTACAACTATCGGAGCGCACCAGTCTGTCGGTGTTGTAACAGGCCTTATGATGTCTTGTTCCTCCAGTCAAAAGTTCTTCTGTGTATCTTTTTTCTTCATAGGTAGTGGAATACGTCTTGGCATATAGTAATAGAGACTGGTTGTGAATTTTCTCTCAGTCTGATTTTGTAGACCGTCTTCATTTTTCCTAGTCCCGTGAACAAGTTTGTAAATTTTGAGGCTGGACTTGCTGCTGATTGCTGTGTGAAATTCACTCTTTCAATCAGATGAAGTGCCTGTATCGCTGGTCTACCAAGTAGTGGCTCATGAAGGTTTTCCACTATATGTAGATCCTGGACTGTCTCTGTCTTTTCCGTTTTGAGAGTGGCACTGTACTTTCCAACAACTCTCTGTTTTTCCTGGACCTAACAACTTCTTGTTGGTGCTCTTGATCACAGGAGAATTCTTCTGCAAGTACCGTTTTGTAACTACAGAGACATCAGCCCCGGTATCCACTCGAAATTTGACTGAAGTTCCATTCACCTGTAGTGTAGCATACCAAAAAAATCTTCTTTAATTGCGTTGACACAATCTTTGTCTTTACATTCTACAGTTGAACCAAGTAGTATTTCATCTTGCTTTTCTTCTATATTGTGTACTTTCTTGGACCGACACATGACTGCATAATGACCTTTGGAAAAAACATTTCCGGATTCTGCATCTCTAGCTGGGCAGTCATTTCTTCCATGTATAGGACTCTGGCCACAACGCAAACATTTCTTATGCTCCTGTGTACGAAATGTGTCATTTTTTTTAGACCAGTTTGTCTTTTTCCTTTCAGGAATTCTGTTAATTTGTACATTTTCATTTTCTTGACCCGTCATCAAGTGTGCCTGTTGTCTGGAACTCTCATAGGATCTGCCTATACACACACATTTGGCTAGATCAAGTTTCTTGTCTTCAAACATTTTCTCTCTAAGAACATCATCTCTCACACCCATGACAATCTGGTCTCGAATCATTCTGTCTTCAAGTTGCCCAAAATTACAATGTTTAACTAACTGATGAAGAGCAGAGACATAAGCTTCTATTGATTCTGAGGCTTCTTTTCGTCTGGAATGAAACTTGTAAGCTTCAAATGCTTCATGCGTTTCTCCAACACAGAAATCTTGAAATTTTTCTATTATTTTCTGCAAATTTTTTACTGTCGGCTTCACTATCAAAAGCTAAATCCGTCATAAACATCAATCGCATCTTCCCAAATAGTTGCAAGGAAAACTGCTGTCTGGAATTCTGTTTCTTCTTCTTTATTCAGAATTCTGTTTCTTCTTTATTCAGTCTACTTACCACTGAATAATTATCCCACTGCCTTTTAAATTTTCGCCAGTTGTTTGGCAACCCACTTCCACAGTCAAGTTTGGCTGGAGCTGGTATATCTGCAGTGAACTGTTTCATTTGGCTTGTTGATGATGTTGGCCGTTCAGCCATGACGTCAGATGCTAACTTAATTAACTAGCAAGAACGATCTTTTCTTTCTTTCTTTTTTTTTTTTCTTCACAGTTTATCACAGCTTTCTAACTCTTCACTGATTCCTCATCTCTGCGTTGACTCCACTTCTGACACCATATTGTGTTATCTTACATCAGATTCACACAAAAGAAACATAAACACAAGAGAGATTGTTAGACCGTTCTTATTGTATCCACGTTACCAAGCCGACGATTAACCATAAGGCCATAATAATTCCGGAAGGAGGTTAATACACTTCTATTTTATGATTGGACAATAATGTAATCCATTAATCTAATCTCCTTAGGTGATTGATCAGATCAGACTCAGGAGAGTCTTCATATGATTGATCAGACTCAGGAGAGTCTTCATATGATTGATCAGACTCAGGAGAGTCTTCATATGATTGATCAGACTCAGGAGAGTCTTCATATGATTGATCAGACTCAGGAGAGTCTTCATATGTCGTAGAAAGTTGATCCGACTCTGCAGAGTCTACATGTGACGTAGAAGATTGACTAGACACTACAGAGTCTCTACATATGACGTAAAAAGTCGACCAGCCAATACAGAGTCAGCATATGACGTAGAAGGTTGACTGGACACAGCAGAGCCATCACTGCCTTCATATGACGACCAAGAGTGATTGAACTTTGATAGCAATTGTGACTGGGGAAGGTAGCTACAGCTGTCTGATTCAGAAGACGAACTGTCATCTGCAAGTCAACAAAGCAAAATACACATCATTGGTATGTAACATAATATTGTGTCATATAACATAATGATTTACAGATATCATAATATTTTTTTAACATGTCTTATGGAATGCCTTTTAACAAGTGTACAATTACAAATACTAATTTGAAATATTATCTGCGGTATATGACAAATCATCAAACCTTTTACAGCATGTAGACGTCATTTTACAACACACCGAGCGCAGCGCAACGTCATAGCATTGTGGAAAGTACAAAATTGATGATAAATTTCATGCTTATTATTCCGTCACCATTGTTGTTCAGTGAAACGTAAAGATAAAGAACAAGTGCACACTGAATGCTTGCAACTTGAACTCTAAACCAAAGTCTGAACCTAAAGATCAAAAGCAAAGATAAATCACAGAAGATCAGGGCCATCGGTTTTTCCAGGTAATATATTTCATTTAAAAAAAAAAAAAATGAAATACACGTGCAAAGCAAAACAAGACTCAAAACGTCTAATAACTATGTAATAACTATATGCCGAGTTTTTAGGTATTTTGGGTGACATGAAATGAGCAAGTAACAGTTCTGTGTCAAGTATCGTTTCTGCAAGGGTTCTATAAAATCACGTCTGGGTCGTAGGTGATATGTTGCTGTGCTTGTGGAAACTTTTGCGCTTTACCGTGACCGTCTTGTGTACATCGTTATGCAGTGCTTCACCAGCTTCATTAACCTCTCTGCCTCAGACTGTGGGTACAGGCGTTTTTGAAACATGCTAGAAATGTATGCATGTCCTCCTCAGTCCAATACTCCAAGTACAACGACGCAGTGGGGGGGGCAGGGTTGTCTATCCCGCTTCGTTTTCCCACTGGCTGCCTTTGTCCGACCCTCTACACAAGCTCAGGCTACTAACAACCACCGGGCACCGTATTCACCGCGCGACTGCTCTGAGCAAATCTTTATACCTAATCGACGTAGTTGCACCATACTGTTGTGAAAGGGAAAATGGGGGTCTTTGTAGCATGACAACTGTGTGTAAATGAGATGCAAGATCCAAGATTCACTGAAAGCAAAGAGTGCGAGTCGACATTTATTGGTAAACTGCAAACTGGCATCTCGTTCGTTCGTGTGGGAAAAAAAAAATTCTGAATGTTGTTCTGTTCTCGTCTTCTTCCAAACACACGTTCCAAGGTTTGTGACACACTCACCTGTCATTGCAGAAACGTCGTGCGCCCTTTGCCAGTTCATCGGCACGAAGGTTTGGCTCGATCCCGGAATGAGCTGGACAATAGATCCATGAGATTTCCTTGACCGTCACAAGGGGAGCCAAGATTATCCATTGTCTCTCAAAAAGCCCCCGAGCTCATTCACCTGTAATAGTGTCAAAATGCAAAAGGACCATTGCTATCATTACCATCATTATTATTGTTAATATCATTAATTTTTTTTTTTGTTTTTGTCATCATCATTACTACAATTATTCTTATCAAAACTTTAATATGCCCATAAAAACCCAAGCGTTTACAGTCAACACCTAAAGAAATTTAACTGCAAACAACGAGAGTCAACACCTAGAGAAATTTAACTGCAAACAACAGCAGTCAACACCCTGACCTAAAGAAGTCTAACTGAGGACAACAACAGTCAACAAAGTGATTGAGAACAGATGCTGGATGAGGAACGAGTTCAGAAATTTCAATACCAGATTTATCATGATCTTTTTAATGACCGTGTCACATATAGGCTGAAAAGAACTGAGAGGGACTAGAGATGGGTGTTCCCAGCTGCTTGGTTCGGCAGTTGACAGTACCTATCCGAGTTCTGCACGCACCTTGTGGTGTATTTTTTTTTTTTTTTTTGTAAACAAAAGGAAAGGACATGTGACTATTGGTCTGAGAGTTATTGAACAATGCTCTATGACAGTGATATCACCAGCCAAAAAATCTGAAGAGGCCGTTGGAGCTCACAGTGACAGATTAAAAGGCAGCAGCAGCAGAAACCAATCAGCCTTTCCAAGAAGTTGCGAGTACTGCTGTAGCGTTGTTTTGAAGTCAGCTTGATAAAGCCAGACGTCTTAGTCATATTCAGAATGGTTCACAGTTTATACCAAACGATATACACGAGTATTTTGTTTTATTTTTAAGCCATTACATTTTAAAAGCCCTCTTATTTTCACTTAAAATTGTCATTTCATCTCACATGTAAAAGACCCAACAAACCCACACATAACAACAAACCTGATTTGAACCGGTCACTCAGCTGGGAAACAAGCACTTAAAGCTTTCGACTGAATGTCCGTCCGTCTTCGTCAGCGGTGGTATTGCTACTGGGTGAACTGGAGTTCAGTGCACACGACCTCAGGTCGAACCATGGTCATGTGATTGAACGATGAGGGAGTTGTACACAGATGCAAGATGTGTCTGCCCCAGTCCCAGTTAAGTGTGGGGTTGTTGGCGGCAACCCCCCCCCCCCCCCCCCCCAACACACACTCGCAAAATGCGTAACCAATCTAATGCTGGTATACCACTGCATTACGAACCATGTATTTTTGAATTAACCGACAGCTGCATGCAATTCTTTGACTTTTGTTAGTTTTTATAACCAGAGTTTTTCCCCATCTGTGAACCTAAAACAGTTTCAGATTCTTACGCACGTATTGTAATTTGTATTTGAAAAAAAAAAATGTTTGGGCAATTTATTCACGTATGTCCATAAGCGTGACAAACGTGCTACGATCAGCAGAAGGTAAATTCGTAGGCACTACACTGCAATGGCAAATGCATGGAGTTACTATTTTTATCACTTCAATTGGTGGTGTCGTATGTGTTAGGTACTGTGTAATCATGTGGATTAGGTACATGATAATGATCTTTACCTTGTCGAGAAGGTCCATACAGTCTGTTATGATGTACACTGTCGTAGCGTGCAAGTCACGTTGGAAGGTCAGCCAGCAAAATGCCTGTGTGATGGCCATCTCCTCCATGCTACTGGCGCGCAGCTGATTCTGTACCACATGACCGCTTTTCTTCTCGACAGTGCCGTTCTTGGACATGACGACAAATGCCCAGCCACCCACGTCTCTTTTCAGGGAGCCATCCGTGTATATAAGGAGGTCCCCAGGTTTCTGCTTGATGATGTCGTCCAGTTTTGCCTGGACTTTCTTCGGGCGCCACTTTCTACAGTGCTGACCCAATTCTGGGTGGATCAGCACTCTCTGCTGCAGGTGCTTGTAGAGATCAGGGCATGGCTCCCATGCCAGCCTCCTGCTGAACTCCATGGGCGCGCGGGGCGGTTCAACTGAGGACAGGGAATATCGAAGTGGTGAATTTAATATGTAAATATGCGGGGATAAGTTAAATAAAAGGGAAACAAGGAAAAATAAAAAAAAAAAGAAAATAGTAACGAAAATCATGATGCAAAGTCGCCTTTTCTTGTGTCAACATATTGACAGTTGATTCATTCTGAAGGTTTTTTTTTTCGAAATAGGTCTGGGTACGATAGACACCGTATGGGTAGAGTTGTAGTCAACTCTTATGAAGGATATTTCTTTTTTTAAAAAATTTCATTCTGACATTGGGATTTATCGAAATGCAAGAAAAGTGATTTCCTTTCCATTAATATGTATGATATTAATATTTTCTATCTTGTCAAAATGTAAGAATAGCCGGTGTTTTAAGTCTCTGATCAACTCGAAATCATTATAAGTAAATAATCCTGAAGCTAAACAGGCTTTCATTTGAAAAGACGCTTATATATGACGCTAGTTTTTAAAACACTTGGAGAAGTACTACTTTTTAAACAAGCTAAGCCTCACTTTTCCCTGTTGAAATTCTAAGGTCTTATTTGTGAATAACGTTGAGATATGGGTATAGAACAGATCATTCTGCAGTTTAACTCAAACTGAAATTCAGTAAACAATGAAAAAAAAAAAAATGATTGGAAATTCAATTCATTTCATGGGGGGAAAAAGGCATTTAATTTAAATCAAAAATTAAATTCAGCCCGTTAAAGAAGCTTAAGCATCAACACAAGTGGTACTGAATTGTGTGTTAAACATCAACAATTTTCCTTTCCTGACTTCTATGACATTTTCTCCATTTCTTTTAATGAAACTAAGATCAAAAACAGGTTGTATGCCGTGATGAAAATGAAAATCGATGGAATAAAAGAAAAACATTAAGAACAACACACATGTTGATACAAAAAAAAAAGATCATTCAGTACGGTATTAAAATCATAAAAGCAAAAAAAAAAAAAAAAAAAAAAAAAAAAAAGGAGCTACTGAGCAACATAAGATGAGAATGAAAAAGAGGGATCACTATACAGGACAACTCTATGATTGACAGTGGAAGGGCAGAAAATTAAGTATTTCTAAATGGTAGAAAAAAAAAAGATACTGTCTTTTTAAGAACATAGCTAGCATCGTTGATCAACCAAAATAACATGATAACCCAAATGATATCCTTCAAGAAGTCAAAGTTACTATGCACTATATGCAGCAGTAAGTTTCTAGAATGGTAAGATAAGAAAATGTCTTAGTAACATCCCTCGTGTACATGAAGTAGAAGCAAACTAATTAAAAGGACGGAATCTCTAAGAAACGGCCTATGTTTTAAAGAACCTGAATAGTAATAACACGGTTGCCCCAGACACCTTTAATTCGGATACTTCTAAATGTTTAGTTTGATTGGGAATAAGACTGGTACATCTGGTATCCTGAGTCCTAAATGCGAGCTTCAGAAGAGACGTACAAAACAAAAACAATATATATATCCATCTCAAAGATGACTAACCAAGGAAATGTAGAGACTTATTTCACTTATAGGCCTTTAAAGTTGTAAGTCGTCTATATGAAATATTTGTAATGTACAATGCTGTAATCAAAAAGGGCATCAATGAAGATCTTGCTCTTAATTGTGATTTTATTTCTTAACTGTCTAAAAACCTCGATGCCCAAGCGGACTTATTTGAGCGCTACTGTCGTGATTGTGAAAGTGGATGCCTTTGCAGCATAACAACTGTGTAAATGAGATGCGAGATCAGAAATTGAAGAGAGAGTGCGCGCTGGATATTGTTGTGCTTCAAACTGGTGTCCGGTTCGTTTGTTTTTGTAGAAAAAAAAACGTAACTTTTAAAAATTGTTCTGCTGCTGTTGTCTTCTTCTGTTCAGTTTTTTTGCCACATGCTCACACACATTCTAGTGTTTGTGACACACTCACCTCTCTAGCAGCTGAACTTCGTGCGTTCCGAGCCAGTTTGTAAGCACGAAAGGTTGGCTCAATACCTGAATTCGCTGGACAGTAGATCCAGCGAATCTCCTTTACGGTCAGTGAAGGAACCAAGTCCAGCCAGTCTGGTACAAAGCGCCCGAGTTGAACCTGTAACAGTTTCAAAATGCAAAAGGGTCACAAGGTCGTACTGAGTTTTCCCAACAAGTTCAGAAAAAATCTGCTGAAAACCCGGCGGCTTTCACGTTCCCGTATGTCATGGGATCAGATGTATATCTGTGTCTGCATTACGCACCTGTTGCTTTATATATCACCGTTTGTTATTTACACATAATGATAAATGCAAACCAAGTAGGGGTACCATTTGCATCTGTTGTTTTGTTGCGTACCACAGTGAAAGCAGCACCACAGAATTTGACGTACAGTGTCTTCCCCAGCAACCTTTTCGTAATCTTCGAAGAATAAATGTTATGGTTTAAAGTACGATGATATTGGTAATGTTTCTCAGTTTTGATTGATGAACATGAATCATTTTAGTATGTACTAAACGTGCAGTCCTAAGAGTGTAATCTTGATTGTGGAAAGGTAGGGCAATCCACATTTGGAAGCAGTCGTCGTACTTCTTTTGCTTTTCAGTTTTTATACTCTTCAAGTACACCAAACGTGATGGAAATTACTGCACGTTTCATTTGATATGAAAGAAGATTGCATTATACCATTATCCGAAATTAGAATTAGACTGTCAAGATTCTCAGAGACAGTATCTTATGTTCACAAGATCATTGCAGTACCATACACAAAAGTTAGAACATTATAAACAGATTTTATCCATTTCCACCAGGTGCCCAGACTACAGGAAGATAATCCTTCTCCTTTCCCAGAGAAACCAAATCTGCTTGGATATGCAGATTGAGCCTAATGAACGTGCCTAAGAGAGGCAGAACGAGTACCCAGAACTGGGCATGAGGAGATGAATGGGAAATACGATGATTTCAGAACTTTAGGAAGAAGAAGGAAGTTTATCCAATCTGCCTCTTGGTAACTTGTGATTGCCTCCGAACCGGGTGGACACCCTGACAGGAAAAGATAATCTGCACAGGTTCTAGCTGCTCAAGTCGCTCGGGAGACTGTCCTCTTATGTCAGGGAAAGAGCTTGATGATGACCAGAGCTTAACAAATCCGACAACTTTTGTAACTGATGTCAAAAATGTGGCCGGTCATTGTCAGATGGATGTACGACAATGTCGTAAATGGTGTATTAGACAAGGCTGGCATGCTACCCAGCTCAAGCGACCGAATGATGGTCCAGGTTAAGGGGCAGAAAGGTTGACGTCAAACAGTCATGTCTGACAGACACTACAAAAAGACCATGGTCGACATCGATCTCACAGATCAGAATGTGAACGCATATCGTGCCTCAGTCCGTTTCAAAGTGTGGTGGCGATCCGTACTCGCCTAGCGCGTGGATCTCTGCATTGAACATACCTGGCATCTGCACTGGCTGACCTAGAACGGCGTCAATAAAACCAACGGCCTGCCCGCCATCCATCACACTTGCCGGGAACGCTAATTTATCATGGACTCTGCTTTCTTCTGGAAGACCTTGAAAGAATTCCTGAGTCTGAACGCCATGTTTAAAAAACACATCCGCTCTGACAGGCTTGACCGTATAGTGAAACTCAAGAGCTACTCAACTGAAATACGCAGATGCAGCAAATGCTAAGTTGGCGTGCGAGACCAGTGTTTCGTCAGATTCTTCACAAGATTCAGTGACACTTGCCATTGAAAAAGATGTTTGTGGCCCCAGAAAGAGAATGTGAGTGACATGCTGCAACAGTAAACCTGCCCCTCTTGCACTGATGGCCTCATGTATGGAATAATTATACTACAGGAATAATGATACTATAGGAATAATGATACTATAAGAATGATGATACTATAGGAATAACACTATATCTTTAAATGCAACCTTTCCCCCGCAAAGTATTTCGTATCTCCTGTCTAATGATTATAATCATTGTGAAGTCAAGGTAAAGCAATGTATATTCCTTATCTTTCCTCAACTCTTTTAAATGATCGGGGAATTGGAAATGAAGATGAAATCTATCTAAACTCTACAGAACTGAATGCAAAACAGGAAGTTTTGAAATATTACTTGCGAAAGTAAACTTTTGAAATGAATATAAGGAGCCTCAAAAGTTAACAATAACAATAATAATAATAATAATATCATTATTATTGTTGTTCATACTTCATTTCTTTTATCATTTTATTATTATTATTATTATTAAAATCTAACTTTAATTGGTATTCAGAATGGTTCACCATTTATACCACGCAATATAAACGGGTATTTCGCTTTTAGTGGTCATATCTACGACAGAGGCTTTTAAATTCCCAAAGTTTCACCTGAGATCGTCATTTCATCTCCTTAGTTAAAAAAAAAAGGCACTTAACTCATCTTATGCGATAAATATGCTACCGCGTTACATTGTATGAATTTTCAAAATATTCGACAGCCACATGAAATTCTTTGACCTTTTCAAAACCAAAATTTTTACTCGATCTGTGAACTAAAAACAGTCTTCTGATACTTACGTGCGCAACGTTCCGCGTTGTCTTTAAATGGTAATAAAAAATAATTATGTTTCTGCAATTTCTTATTCACAAACGGTCATAGCCGTGACAAACTTGCTACAATGGCATATTCATAAGCACAATATTGTGTGTGGCAAATGCATGGACTTTACAGTTTTAACACTGTGTAGCTCTGTGCGTCTGAAACGGTGTTTAACAGTGAAAATTCTTGCGTACAAACGTGCGTCTCAGACCCATAAAAATCCTGTCTGACGCACTGGAATTCAGTCCAAAATTTACCGCGACGCAATGATTTTCTCCTTTGCTGTGTGCATTGGGAACATAATGATCTTTACCTTAAGGAGAACATCCATGCTGTCTGTTACTATGCACACGGACGTCTCGTTAAAGCCGCTTTCACGGGACAACCAGAAAAGAGCCTGAGTAATGGCCAGCTCATCTATGGTCCTGATACACACGTCAGTCATGACTACATGGCCGCTTCTCTCCTCGACAATGCCTTGGTCATTGATGACAATGAAGGACCAGCCAGCCACATCATCTTTCAGCGAACTATTCGTATACACAAGTAGGTCCTCAAGCCTCTGCTGGAGAATGTCGGCCATTACATCCCGAACTTCCCTCGTGCGCGACCTTTGACAATGCGAACCCAAATCTGGGTGGATTGTGACGCTCTTGTACAGGTGCTTGTATTTCTTGGGACATGGCTTGCATTTCAGCTTCCTTCTGAATTCTATGGTCGGTTCACCTGAGGACAGGAAACGTTAAAATGATGAATATAAATATGATAAACCTGTGAGGATAAATTAAATTACGGGAAAACAAGGGTGAAAAAGAGTCACGAAAATCACGATACAGCTTCGCCTGTTTTGTGCCGACATATTGACAGCTTTCCCATTTTGATGTGTTTTTTTTTCCCTCTTCTAAAATAGTTCTGGGCATAGCAGATAACTTTCCGACATCTGATCAAATTCTCAGGTTTACGACACATCATAAAAAAACTAAAGCCATCTGATAATCATACCAATCACTCATTTTTTTCAAGGAGGATCAGAAGACAATTATCTGATTTCGAATTTCAGGCAGAACGTGTAAGATTAGATTATAAAAAAAAAACTGGTTTTCGCTTCCATTAACACACTGTCGGAAACACACATGACTCCGATTAGTTTAAAAGCAAAAATAGCGTTGTTTTTAGTCTCTAATCAACCCGACACCATTATCATTAAAACATACAAAATTCACGAAGCAAAAGAGGCTTTCAAGAGAACATTTGCCTGTAAGTAGTTAACTTTAATGCTTGGAGAAGTATCAATTCTTTAAACAAATTAGAGCGCACTTTCTCTTTTAATTTCAGATTTCTGTAAGATAAAAAAGACTTAGAAAAGTCGAAGAAATCCTTCGTCTAAATGACACTGTGGACAACACCAATAGCGGAAGGGCAGAATAAAAACTGATGATTATGTAGAAAATTATTTTAATTACTGTCTTTTTTGCCATCGTTGATCAAAGAGAACATGCCTGTGTTCAAGAATACAAAAAAAAAAAGCAGAAGTTAGTATGAACTGTAAGTAAAAAAGACTTATGTAACATCCTTCGTCGCCTGTCGCAGAAGGTGCCTTTAAAAAAAAAAAGGAGTGGTGATGAAAAAGGTGCCTTTGGTTCCTTCAAATGTTTAACAGTTTAGTTTGGTGTAAGATAGGTATGTTTAACATCATAGACCTCTACATACTAAACTCCGTATCGGCAACACAGAGCAGTGCCCCTGCAGAACAGGCAGCCAGACAACAGAACATCTGCTGCAGTGCTGCCCGCTCCACCAAGCGCTCCGAGAGAAAACCTGACCCGACCCAATGCCAGTGGCCCGGAAGCTCTACGGAGGACTGGAGGACCTGCGACGTACTGCCACCTTTGTCGAGGAGACGGGGAAATCCAGCTGATCTAATGACGAACCAGACAACAGCATCACAGACCTAAACGCAGGTTCAGAAAAGAGGAATGTCTTATGCATGAAGCAAATGAAACGCTACATCCATCCAAAGATGACAAAACATGGGAATAATCTAAAACTCTGGACACTTACTTCACGTTTAGGACTATATGTCGCCTATACAAATGATTATAATGTACAACAATTTGATCAAAACACACATTTTCAAACAAATGACAATCAAAAGGAACTGATCTGAAACAGATATACTGATGATCCTCTAAATCTTACAATAGCATATTTGGACAAACGTAATTTGCGTGTAGTTGAAAATTTACAGGATTCCAGTCCATGCATAAATGTTCCAAGTAGCAAATTTAAATTGTGTGTGTGTGTGTGTGTTACATCTGGGTGGTTGATGTGTATACGGGATATCCTAAATTAAATAAACAGAATTTGACTGTGTTTAGTTTGGGAGACACAAAAGTTTTCGTCTGTTCAGTCTTTGTAGAAAAGTTCGAGATTCATTAGAAGATCTTTTCATACGTAGATGGAAAGACGCTTTACAGTAGTATTTTTATTTCACAGAATTTTTAAAACAGAGTTTTGCTGTGAAAAATATATTGAAATGTTGCAATGCCAACATAACCATGAAAGGTGAGCCCCTGGAAGAGGTGACCAGCTTCAGGTACTTGGGAGCAACCCTGTCGAAAGATGGCACGTCCGCAGCAGGAATCCAATTCAGGATCAACTCCGCATCAGCGGCGATGGCCAGACTGAACAGGGTGTGGAAGAGCAACATCAAATTTCACGCAAAATTCCGGCTCTACAAGTCATTAGCGGTCTCCATCCTGTTATATGGCTGCGAGACATGGACACTGATGGCCGAAACAGAAAGAAGAATCCAGGCGTTTGAGACCAGGTGCCTGAGGAAACTATTCCGCATCTCCTACAAAGAACAAGACCAATGATTGTGTGCATAACCTGGTCATCAACCTAGTTGGATCCAACGAATCACTTCTGGCGACCGTCAAACGACGGAAGATGGCATGGTTTGGCCACGTCATTCGCCCACAACACCCTCTCCAAAACCATCCTCAAGGTACCGTTGCAGGAAGGCGCAGACGAGGACGGCAGAGAAAGAGCTGGTCTGAAAATACAAAGGACTGGACCAAAATGACCATGCAAGATCTCACGACAGCTACCAACAGAAGAGCCTGGATAGAAACGGCGGCTGCCTCATCACGTCCTCCCAACGACCCCAGCGGTCGGGAGAATGACTGACTGACTGACTGATATATACCAACTCATTTGATTTCGCTGTTGTAATCGTAACCTCATGATAGAAATTGGCAGATGATTTGGAATACCCCATGATGAACGATTCTGTCGGGACAGCGATCAGAATGACCTCGGTGATTAATTTCGTTTTGTAATGAAATGCACCAAATATAATGACATTAGAAATCAGTTTATACCAAGAACATGTACATGTGTAAAGTCCGTCTTTAACTATTGTCGCTTTCTCCGTGGTGGAAAACTTAGCTTAATTTCTAAAACAATGAAAGTTGTGTAACATTATACAGGGTTTCCCACAGATGTGACCAAACAAAATTCCATACTTTTTCCAGACTTTTTCCAGGGCTTTTCATAATTTTTCCAGACCCCAGAATGTGTGTGTGCATGCACCTCTGTATGTGATTACCATGCTAAACACATGAGAAAAGAACTGATTTAATGATAGCTGGGCATTCAATACTTACCAAAAAATTTTGTGTGCGTGTGTGTGTGCGCGCGCATGCACGCACGTGTGTGAAAAAGTCAGAGACACACACAGAGACAGAGACAGAGACAGATAGTTAGACAGAGACAGTGTGTGTGAGAGAGAGAGAGAGAGAAAGAGACAGTGTGTGTGTCTATGTATGTGAGAGCGAGAGACAGTGTGTGTGTGCGAGTGCGTGCGTGTGTGTGTGTGTGTGTGTGTGTGTGTGTGTGTGTGTGTGTGTGTGTGCGCGTGCGCGCGCACACGTGTATAGGTATGTGAGAGACAGACAGTGTGAGTGTGTTTGTACGTGTGTGTGTGTGTGTGTGTGTGTGTGTGTGTGTGTGTGTGTGTGTGTGTGTGTGTGTGAGAGAGAGAGACAGAGAGGGAGAGAGACATGGTCAGGTCAGGTCTGGTCAGGTAGTTAGGACACAAGGCCTCACGGCCTCTCAATTGTCCTTTCATTTTAATTTGGATGTTCAACATGGCTGAGTACTTACAAGCCAGTGTGCACTCTATTCAATTTCGTATTCGAATTTTAAATTTTTTTTTTATAAGAGAGAGAGACAGAGAGTGCATTAGAGAGAGTGTGTGTGTGTATGTGTCTAAAAATAGGCCAGTGTATCGCCCTTGGGCCCTTTGATTTTCTCTATCCCCCCCCCCCACCCCACTCAATGCATGATCGCATCCCATACTGAATTAAAAAAAAAAACACCTTTCACAATCATTGGGCCGAAAAAATAATCAGTCATGGTCATTGTTGGAGCCCGAGTCGTTTTGTCTGAAAGCTGCATCATTTCTTGATGTTTCTTGCCTGCCGCGTGGTTTTTCAGAGCAGCTCGCCCATGTTCCCCATGTCAAAGTCTTTCTTGCACAGCAGGCACCGTGCTTTTGTCTTGCATCCGTCAGAAGCATGAGCAATCCATTTGCGATAATTTGCATTGTCTAGCCAGGCAAGGCTAAACACACACATTTTCCCATGTTTTCTTTAATACTTCGACGCTGTTTTTCCCTCGCAGCGCTGTTGACTCGAAAGGAGTTAAGCAATGGTACCAACTGCGCATGCGCAATACTTTTCACAGTAAAGGGGAGCTACTCTGCAGAAAAAAAAATGTAGTCTGCTAAACCTCCAGCCAGAGGAAATCTGTAAACCGCGATCACTGTGCGTGATTTATTCTGTGTTTTTATTCCTATTTCAATGTTTTTGTAACGAAACTTAAAGCGAAATTTGACATCATGAAAACGTTTGCACAGCTTTTACAAAATTCCAGGACTTTTCCAGACCCATGGCCACAAATGACAAAATTCCAAGACTTTTCCAACCCTGGAAATGATTTTTTCATTTTTCCATACTTTTTCCAGACTTCCAGGACTCTGTACGAACCCTGATTATATTCAGGGTGTTAATCATATGAAAATTTTTGGGTGTTCATTTGTTTCATTCACATTTGTTTGATTTGTTTCAAGTCCTCCATACCCCCAAAGGGGTCAAAGGATTAAACTCTTTGAATCGGGGGGTGTGTGTGTGTGTGTGTGTGTGTGTGTGTGTGTGTGTGTGTGTGTGTGTGTGTACACAGTGTGTGTGTGTGTGTGTGTGCGTGTCTACTTCATAGCCAAATTGCACTTGTGTTAACCTAATTCATATAGAGATCCGAGACAAAGTCATATCTAAACAGAGCGTCAGTGTTAACTTTCAAACCCCATGATTATCTCCGGCAATTTGGAACACTGTCATCAGCATACTGAGGCAACACTGTCATCAGCATACTGAGACAACAACACTGTCATCAGCATACTGAGACAACAACACTGTCATCAGCATACTGAGGCAACACTGTCATCAGCATACTGAGACAACAACACTGTCATCAGCATACTGAGACAACAACACTGCCATCAGCATACTGAGACAACAACACTGTCATCAGCATACTGAGGCAACAACACTGTCATCAGCATTCTGAGACAACAACACTGTCATCAGCATACTGAGACAACAACACTGCCATCAGCATACTGAGACAACGACACTGCCATCAGCATACTGAGACAACAACACTGCCATCAGCATACTGAGACAACAACACTGTCATCAGCATACTGAGACAACACTGTCATCAGCATACTGAGACAACAACACTGTCATCAGCATACTGAGACAACAACACTGTCATCAGCATACTGAGACAACAACACTGTCATCAGCATACTGAGACAACACTGTCACCAGCATACTGAGACAACAACACTGTCATCAGCATACTGAGACAACAACACTGTCATCAGCATACTGAGACAACACTGTCATCAGTATACCAAGACAACAACACTGTCATCAGCATACTGAGACAACAACACTGTCATCAGCATACTGAGACAACAATTACAACACTGTCATCAGCATACTGAGACAACTTGAATGTGAATTCCCTGAACATCTTTAATGTTCCTCTATCATCATTACTGGTATTCACAACTGCACATCGTAAAAACTTATCTACAGCCTACTTTTGGTCTAAGTCATTCTGAAGCCAAACATAATAATGTATATCTTTCATTTTCTTAAATATGTACACATTTCCAATTTTGTGTTGATAATCGAGCGCGGTCCCGTACTTAAACATGAACTCCTTGCTTATCGAATCAAAGCAGTTTGATTTTTTCCTCATTAACAGCACCTCAGGCAATATGTACGCTTTACGTACATAGTGATGTATATGCTAAACTTTACCGGTATACACGCACATTACTCATTTGATCTATCAAGATGTTCATAATGAAAAACTTACCTGTATGTTAGCATTCACAGGAGTGTGAATGTTGAGTAAATAACATGAGCGAGATAAAGAAATGAAAATGAAGCTTATAATAATCGACCGTCATCTCGTTCGCATTGATAGGAATCAGTGTCTCTGAAAATTAGCCAATGAATTGAAAATTCATTTGCTTGTCAGTAACAATATGCAAATAAATATACAGCAGAAGTAAGAAAAAGAAATGTTCTGAGCAAGCTCTTCAGTAGTCGTTCTCTGTCGTCGTCGTTGTTGTTGTCGTTTTTATACTAAAAAATGAAAAAGAATAACACATACCATTCTGTGCATTCTGCTGTGGTATCTCAGACTTCACTTCTGGATCCATCTGTAAAGCACACCAATTCATTATCATACACAATAGAAACGATCACAGACGCAGACACATATACACACAGACACACATGTGCACGCATGGAGAGACATAAACATGCACGTGCCTGACTTGTGTATGCATGTATCTTGACAGAGAGAGAGAGAGAGAGAGAGAGAGAGAGAGAGAGAGAGAGAGAGAGAGAGAGCGAGCGAGCGGGTACATTCCACCTCCCTCCCTTCCTCCCTCTTTCTCTTTCTCTCTCAAAACACACAGCATATGTTTTGTTCTTGTTCCCACATCATCGTACGATCATCGTACGATCATTCGCGCTGCCCTGAAGTATCATCAGCTGCCGATCATGTCCGTCAGCGCTGTCAACCAACGCCAGCTGTTCACGGTGACGACGCCACGTCACGGGTGACGACCACGTGGGGCCGTAGGATGACAATGGACTGGACGGCAAAGGAGACCTGCCACCTCCCTTGGCGTTCACCTCTGGGCGGATTATGCCACCTTTCCCTTGAGGATTAAGAAAAAAACGAAGTTTACCCCCCCCCCCCCCTGCCCACACACACACACACACACCCTTCCCTCTAATTCATCTTCATTCTGTTTAAAACCCAGTCATAAAGGGTGGAGTTCATTAAGGCAATGCAATCTGATTATGTTCCGCCCCCTTTTTTCTTTCTTCGTTCTTTCTGTCCGCATACGCTAAAAATAGTAACGTTATATGATTGGTCAGCAGAATTGCTGCCAACTCCACTCTTGCTGACAGCAAGTTTGAAGTGTGCGTGTCACTTTGGGAGGGAGGGGTGTGAGAGGGGGACTGGGGGAGGGGTGGGAGGAAGGGGAAAGGTGGGAGATTGAATAAGGAGGTTGGCGTGGATGATATCCACACCGTTGTCCCAGTCAGAACAGAACTGTCCCTACCAAGGCTGTTCCCCCCCCCCCCCCCCCCCCCCCCCCCCCCCCGTCCCCGACAGTATGGGGTAAGCCATACGTAATAAACTGTCCGCGGGGACTGTGCGGTCTGGCCCATGATGTCCGCGTTGTCCCCTCCACCTCCCACCCCCTCTTCCGATCGCATAGTCTGGGTTGCTGGCTGGACATGTCCAGAGCATTCTACGCAGGGAATGTTACCGCTCATTTGCCTTCAAAGCATTGTTTCCTGAAGGGGGCTACACCTTAAGCTGCAGCTTAGCGAAAAAATAATGATAGTAGTAGTAGTAGTAGTAGCGGCAGCAGAAGTAAAAAAATGAATAAAGCGTGGACTAGACTGTACTGTTCTCGGAAAAAGGGAAAGGGGGGGGGGGGGGGGGGGGGGGGGGGGCGGCGGAGGGAGTCTACACCATGCACTCTGGGGGACACTTTGGGCTTGACATCATCTAAGGGTCAGTTCGGGCTGTGACATCGGCACGGACGGGGAGTGGGGGGGGGGGGGGGGAGGTGTGAAGGGGAAGGGGAAAGGGGGGGGGGGTGTGAGGGGAAGGGGAAAGGGAGGGGAAAGTTTGGGCTGTGACACTGTCTCTGGGGCGAGGGTGGGGTGGGGGAGTTGGAGTTGTGTGGGACTGTGATAGGGCTCTGTGAATGGTTGAGTTTTACGTCCTCATAGCGAAAGCTGTTAGGGACATGCTCTTTCGCGGCAGTCTTGGGATACGGGGCGGGGCTCTCATTTTCCATCACGTTATCTCCCCCCCCCCCCCCCATCCTATCCCCCTTCCCCATTTCCCGCCCCTCCCCTCACACGCCAACTCCACTCCAAGTGACCTTCAAGTTTCAACACAGTTACATAAACACGCATCAGTGCAGAGAGAGAGAGAGAGAGAGAGAGAGAGAGAGAGAGAGAGAGAGAGAGAGAGCACATGACAAAATTCTTTATTTACGAGGATAATAGATAAGCATTGATGTGCTTTTTTTTACATCCAGTCTTCGCGTGCAAAAAGTGACCAGAACTGCAACACGATACCGAATTTGAATAAAATTTAAGAGAGAGAGAGAGAGAGAGAGAGAGAGCGCAAATCGCAGGGGGAAGGGCAAAGGCAAGGGGGGAAGGGAGGGGGGGGGGGGGGGTAAACCCCCCACTAAGGACAACATTTTGAAACGAGAAAGCTAAAGGAAAGAGAAACGAGAACAGTTCGAATGTTTTGACTGAAATGGCATTCACGCCTTGATCAGAACGACAGAGACGACGTGTGTCAGACTCAGACAAAGAAATCCATGCGGACACCACAAAGACTGTCTACCCCAGTGCGCGACGTTGACGTTGTACTGCGCGACGTACTACACGCGGTACCGCGCGACGTTTGTACTCGCGCGATGCAGTACTGCGCTACGTTCCATTGTGTGACGTTGTACTGCGCGACGTACTACACGCGGTAAACGCGCGCGACGTTGTACTGCGCGATGCTGTACTGCGCTACGTTCCATTGTGTGACGTTGTACTGCGCGACGTACTACACGCGGTACCGCGCGACGTTGTACTGCGCGATGCTGTACTGCGCTACGTTCCATTGTGTGACGTTGCACTGCGCGACGTACTACACGCGGTACCTCGCGACGTTGTACTGCGCGATGCTGTACTGCGCTATGTTCCATTGTGTGACGTTGTACTGCGCGATGCTGTACTGCGCTATGTTCCATTGTGTGACGTTGTACTGCGCGACGTACTACACGCGGTACCGCGCGACGTTGTACTGCGCGATGCTGTACTGCGCTACGTTCCATTGTGTGACGTTGTACTGCGCGACGTACTACACGCGGTACCGCGCGACGTTGTACTGCGCGATGCTGTACTGCGCTATGTTCCATTGTGTGACGTTGTACGGCGCGACGGCCCAGTCACTACACGACACCTGAAAAACAACGTGTCCGCGAGTGTGTAGGCTGTTTTGTGTGTGTGTGTGTGTGTGTGTGTCCCCAGGAAGATCTATGTAAATTTGTGGCAAGTCGTATGCGTGTCCTGCTCGTGCCTGTACCCATCGTCAACACAGCGCAGGCCTCCAAGGGTGGTACAGGACCACTCTACAGGCAGGTGGAGACAGTGCTTCTCTGGGTCCTCCCCAGCACCTTCGGGGTGTTTCTTTTTCGTGCGCGCCTTTGTTTGCGTGTTGTCTGTGTGTGAGGAACTTTGAAGTAGTAAGTAAGCCGTCGCTCGGTAAGTGGTCGCGCCTCAGGCCGCGTGTCGCGGTAAAAATCACGTGTAGCGCGAGCACAAGGACAGCTGTACACTAGACAAAGACGCGGAGTGTGTGTGTGACTGTGACAGGTCCAACACACCCGACAGTACGCACGTGACGGGAGCCAAGGCTGACGCAGACTAGTCACGGATGAGCCCTCTGGGCTATCATTCGGCGAGCGTGACAGTCACACGGTAAACAAAGGACGGGACTCGCGTGTTGAAGCGCCAACTGCCTCAGCCGGCCGGCTCGTCATCCTCAGCACCACACGTGCTGAACTTCATTAAAGATGGTTTAATGGCTTTTGGTTTTATTGATGATGTATAGTTTGGTGTGAGACAGACAATTAAGAGATATAAAGGATTGCCGCGTTCGTCGCGTGCTGCGTCACGGCCACAGAAAAGCTCTGATTTCCCTTCTTTCTAGATTAAAAAAAAAAAAAAAAAAAAAAAAAACGACCGTGCCGCCAAACGACAGAATAAACGAAAATAACAATAGAAACACTACGCGTTTCGACTTCTCTGGTCTTTTGACAAGGCAAAAAACATTCAACAACAATGAAAACAAAGGAAGAACAGTCACTTATCTCATTAAACTTAGCAAAAAAAAAAAAAAAAAATGTAGATTTTTTTTGTTCTATTCTAAGTTTCCAGTCCGCATCCATTTGCGCTTATTTGACTTGACCTATTATGACGGCCTGATCGTATTTCATTTTCCTCGTCTTGAATGCTGTTAGTCTTGCCCGAAGAAGACCAAAATTTAATAAGTACAAACGCGCTGTGTTTGTTCTGTAATTGCTTATTTCTTTCGCTTTAGAAAAAAAATCTACATCTCTCTCTCTCTCTGTGTCTGTCTGTCTGTCTGTCTCTCTCTGTCTGTCTCTGTCTGTCTCTCTCTCGGTCTGTCTGTCGGTCTGTCTCTGTCTGTCTGCCTGCCTGTCTGTCTCTGTCTGTCTGTCTCTCTCTCTGTCTCTCTCTGTCTCTCTTCGCCAAGTTTAAGGAGATTTGTGACTGTTCTTCCTCCGTTTTCTTTGTCTGGATTCCTGGTCGGCCTGTGTGTCACGTAGCCGGTCATTGGCATGCATTATAGCTTCGCTTCCCTTCATCAGATAACTGGATGGACCACGGTGGACTGACAGACGTTTAACGATACACAAAGAAGACGACTTCATACATATTTCGGTCAAACAACTTGGAAGCTTCGACCTAACAGGAGTTGATGTCTGTTGACCAAAACAAAGAAGCACGTGTGCCATCAACCGGCCGGCGTAGACCGGCGTGGCGGTCCATGTAAACACAGCCAGACACGGGTAGCCTACAACGTCTTCTCCCTTTATGGGGAGACTCACCTGTCAGCTGGCTACTTTTGAACATCCTGTCAGAGAGACAGTAAATACTTATGAAGCTCACATAACATATTCTTTGCAATGGTCGAGTAAATTTTTCAGCATGTTACGGAAACGCGTGTTTTTTCCCCCCCAGAAAACAGGCCTATGTAGGCCCACATCGATCGATCTCTCTCTCTCTCTCTCTCTCTCTCTCTCTCTCTCTCTCTCTCTCTGTGTGTGTGTGTGTGTGTGTGTGTGTGTGTGTGTGTGTGTGTGTGTGTGTGCTGTGTTGATATCCATAGTCGAGGGGACAAAGGCCAATGGAAACAAACATTTTCTTACTTATCTGCTACCTTTGGAAATACAGATTGTCAATCAGTCAATCGATCTATCTCAGATTCGTTGTAAAAGCCATGTGTGGGGAAAAAAAAAACGAACGCAAAAAGAAAAGAAAAAAAAAAAAAAAAAAAAAAAAAAAAACCGTACACACTAACAATAGAAACATAATAAAAAGAAATAATAAAAATAAAGGCAATGGCAAAAGAACTATAATTTTTTTCCCGTTCGATTACGTTGTTTGTTTCTCCTGGTAAATTGTTGACAAAAAAGTATACACCGACAGCAGAAACATAAAGAAAAGAAATAACAACAATAATAACGGACAAAATTGACACGTACCTTTCCCTGGTCGGTCAAGTGGTTTGTCACTCTTGATTTTGCTGGCGACTGCATCTCTCGAAGTCAAGTCAAGTCAAACGGAACGCGTGGGAACTAAACCAAAGCCGATACACACACGAAGACACACACACAAGAGGATTCGCTGTGGTCAGTTGTGAGCGGTCCCTTCGTACTGTCCCTTCGCAGTGAGAGCGCTCAATAGTAAGCACTAGGCCTATACCACGTGGGTGATTTCCGGAAAACTTGACCAACCGGCAAGACGTATACATACTTCCGGTCACCCGTTAAAACGTTGATGTAAGCAGTGTTATGTCATGGACAGCAGCTACCTTTGTCTGAAGGTCAGCAAAACGAAGGAGCTGATCGTCGACTTCAGGAGGAAGAAACCACCGCACACTCTCATCCAGATCAAAGGCGAAAAGGTGGAGATTGTTGAACAGAACAAGTACCTCGGCTCCACCCTATTATGTAATGTTGCGGTAGAAAACAGAACCGACATTTTCAAAAGATAATGTTCCTTTTAACCAAGATCAAAGACATGTGTTGGTCTTGTGATGCCGCGAAGTTAAGAAGTAAAAAGATCACATAGCCCCAAAAGGTCGAAGCGGTTAAACAGGTAATAACGCAAACCTCCCAAATATCATTAACATAATTATTTTCTCTTTGTTCGTCGTACACTATGTAGGACTATTAATAATGAGCAATCCAAAAACTGCAACGTCTAATTAGTATACTATAATGCCATGGAACTATTACACATCATTTTTTTCTTTTTTGTTTTC
>JADBJO010004868.1:127500-165000 GCA_016801955.1 Conus betulinus
ATAATAGTGATGACGACGATGACGATGATGATAACAACAACTACAAGAATAATAATAATAATAATAATAATATTAATAAAAAGAAGAAGAAGAAGAAGAAGAAGAAGAAAGAAAAAGGAAGAAGAAGAATGATAACGATATTGACAATGGACATTCTCTGACATTTCCAGAGGATAAGTACAACACGGTGGAATTTTTTCAAATTTGAAATGTTTAATTCCTCACTTATGGCATCGAAAAGAAAACATCGGCACGGGGTCGGTATGGCAACATAGAAACTGAATTTGAACACACAGTTCTACACCCAGATTCTTTTAAGGAAAACAAGAGCCCAAAATATCATTGAATTAACCCACTGCGTCATTCTTGCTGAGCGCAGAGGCATCGATGCACCACTGCGAAAGAGAGAGGACCAGAGTTTTTGGTGGTGCAGTGGATGCTTTGGCGTTGTTGTGGCTGTTCCCAGTGCCTTAACAGCCAGACAGCAGGTTGATGTAGGTGATGTTGATCAAGCCTGAAACAGCGATGGCCTTGGACTGGGTGATGTCGTAGGAGTTGTGGGAGTAATTGGGCACGAGGCCTCCTCCTCCTGTATTCTTTTCCACCACTTTCACCATCCCATACCACAAGATGATGGAGAGACGGATGGTGTCCCCTGCCCCCATATTAAGGTTTGTGATGTGATAGTTCTGCTTGTACGCGTCACTTCCTCGGGGTAGTTCTGGGTCCAGAGTAAGCCCGTGCTCCACCTGTTGACCAGAAAAAAAAACGTCAGTGGATTTCTCTCCTTGGCAGGAACCTAGGGGTGTGTTACTATGGCTGGACATGTCTGCAGGATGACATGAGACATGCCTCCGGCTGTGTATACACAACACACACACACACACACACACACACACACACACACACACACACGCACGCACGCACGCACGCACGCACCACGCACGCACACACACATACACACACACACACATACACACACACACACACACGCACGCACACACACACACACACACACACACACACACACACACACACACACATACACACATACCCCCCCCCCCCCCCCCACCCACACACACACACACACGTGAACGAAATTTGATGAAAGATTGAGAACGCTGTGTGTGTGTGTGTGTGTGTGTGTGTGTGTGTGTGTGTGTGTGTGTGTGTGTGTGTGTGTGTGTGTGTGTGTGTGTGTGTGTGTGTGTGTGTGTGTGTGTGTGTGTGTGTGTGTGTGTGTGTGTGTGTGTGTCGTGTGTGTGTGTGTTCGTGTGTGTGTGTGTGTGTGTGTGTGTGTGTGTGTGTGTGTGTGTGTGTGTGTGTGTGTGTGTGTGTGTGTGTGTGTGTGTGTGTTCTGAAACGCAGCACCAACTCTGGTCTTAGGTCCTGATTGAACGGAACCTTCTGTCGTCATTGTAAGTGACAGTATATCAGAACTGTGTAGCTAATCTTGCACAGATCTTACATTCTTTCCGATCTCTGATTCATTGTCAACGAAAGTTAAATCAAGTTCCAGTGTACACAGGACAGTTTTTTTTTTTTTTCCTGAAAATCTGCCTCAAAGCCAGTTTTTATTTACATAAATTGATAAAAAAAATCAGATCTTCAGATCTGTTATGTTCCAGTTTTTTTTTTATTATGTTTGTATCGCTAACAGTTCGTTGTCGTTCGCTGCGTGCGCCTGTGCTGATGAGGAACCAGAGTTTCTTTCTTCACTGAAGGCGGCAGTCCACCATCTAATTTACAGAGCTACGACAAACTGAAAACAGATTCTTATAAAAGTTTGAACGATTTTCTAAAGGGAGGGAACAAACCCGGCAAAATATGCTCGTTGGTGCTCCGCTGAAATATATTGACAGGTCTGTTGAACTTGGAAGTATTTTGAATTGTCTGTAACTCACATTTAACGATCGTTTGTCTGAAATCTAATTCATTTAGATCCGAAGGTATGGTGAACTTGAATATTTCAGCTGTAACGAATGAACACATTTACTTACGAACCAAGAATGGAAAACTGTTTTCCTTTCTCAGCTGATATCTGTAGATGCTCACGTAGTCTAGTGTGCTGCTTGATGGTTTGTCGTACTTGTTTTCGGCGACATCACCAGTGTTTCTGATGTTTTATATCTTGTGATAATATTACCAGTGTTTCTGTTGTTTTATATCTTGTGATAACACTTTTTTTTTTTTTTTGACTGGCTTGGATTCTTCTCTCCAGACACGCTGTGTGAGTTCTGGTCTCACACGTTTTGGGGGGAAGGAATATGCCAACGTAAGCAGAAGCTTGATGTTATTTTCATGGAGATGTGATTTTTTTTTCTTCCACACAGACTGTATCTAGACTGGTGATAGAATGACGTGTGGTACTGTCTTCTATACGGGGACCAAGCAGTGAAGATGGTGCCTGAGGGGAAAACCAGCTGCGGTTTTAAAGTGAAGTAAAGGTATGCTGTCTTGACCCAGAAGGACATTTTTTTTTACTGTTTTTTTTTTTTCTTTTCTTTTTTTTTTTTTTTTATTTTCATTAAAAAATTTTTTTTTTTTTTACTGTTTTCAAACTGTCTCTTATGTTCAGCTTGCTGGTTTCAAATACGACTGGTCCATTGAATCCACGGCACTGGGTTGACCTAGGACATTTTTTTTCTGTTTTCAAACTGTCTCTTATGTTCAACTTGCTGGTTTCAGATACGACTGGTCCATTGAATCCTTTGCATTGGGTAGCCCTTGAAGGATATTTTTTCTAAGTGTTTTAAAGCTGCTTCTCGTGTTTAGTTTGCTGGTTTCAAATATGACTGGTCCATTGAATGCTTCCAGCTGGCCTCTCTTCGTGAGTGGGCAACATAGCAGATTCTTCTGTCTGAAAACTCTGTACAGACGAAGTAGAAAACATTTCTCCTTTCATTTAGTTCTGGCATTGCCAGTATGTCCGACGTTGTGAGGGTGCAATTCTGAATGTGTGATGGACATAAAGCATGTATTGCCAAAAGCTAGTTTTCTTTAACAGAAATGGATTCTTTTCTAAGTGCTTCATTCATTGAAACTGACAGGTAGGTAGATGCAATTTTACTCTTCCTCGCTTATAGAAGCTATATTTTCTACCGAACTGCCTTCAGTGTAGACAAGGCACAGACGTAGCATGGTTCACTATGAAGAGGACAAAACGTTAATGTCAAAAGCGATAGACGCCATGTGGACCTCTTTTAGATTGCAGTTCAAGAAAACGTGAATACTTCGCAAGCACGACATCAATTTTTTCATCTTTAATTTTTTTTCTTCAATTAGTTATTGCCCTGAGTAAGTATGAATATCCCAAAGAAGTGTTAGGAAGGAAGTGTAATGCATGCAGAGAGAGAGAGAGAGGGAGGGAGGGAGGGAGGAAGAGAGAGAGTGTGTGAGACAGATTTATGTATCTATGTATGTTTCTTTGTATGCATGAAGCCACGTATGTTTTCATGCCCCCATTCATGTTTGCAGATGGATCTTATTTGCTGTTTGTTTGCTCTGTGTCGGTACTGTTGTTGTTGTGCTTTTCCTTTTCTTTTAATCATCGAATATTTCCTTTTCTTTTAATCATCGAATATTTTAAGTTAATACTGTGTTGCAAACTGTTCATTAATGTTTTCACCTATCGTACTTGTTATCATGCAAAAAAAAGTCAAAGCTGAAATTGACACACAGAAGACCTATCGCATAAAGGCAGTATCCTACCACACAAACAAATTTACATTCAAACCCTATGACACAAAGACGTTCACATGAAAGGCTTATCACAAAAAAAAGTTTACATGACAGGCCTATCACACAAAGACGTTCACACTATAATCATTTCACACAGAAACGTTCACATTACAGTTCTATCAAACAAAGAAATTCACATGACAGGCCCATCACACAAAGATGTTTACATCATAGACTTTGTCGCACAAAGATGTTTACACAACAATCTTATTACTCAAAGGCATTGACTCCATATGTTTATCACATAACGACATTTAGACTATACGTTTACTACACAGAAACATTGACATTATATCTTTACCACAGGAACACGCGCAGATTACACGTTTATCATACAAAGACCTTCAGGTCGTATGTTTACTGTACGAGGACGTTCTCAGCAAGAGATGCTGAAGTTATTCAAACTGTACACCTCCCTGAAATCAGATGGATACAACATAGTTTTTGCTCGGGTTCCCAGCCATGTGAACATTCGAGGCAACGAGTTGGATAATCAACTTGCCAGGAGTACCACAAGGTAAGAATTCTGCAGATCGTCTTTCTCTCACACTGATCACAAACCCAAGGTGCAGGCGTATGTCAAATACAACTGGCAAGAGAAATGGGACTAGCAGACGGATAAGAAACTATTTAAAATCCGCCCAAACCTGAAAGAGTTTTTACACCCATTATTGAATTTTAAAAGGTGCAGAAGCTCCATGGTGCATTCCACATCATATACCACTCACAGTGAAACATGTCCTTTTAGAGTGTTGGGACTTGCATGATGTGAGAGACAAACATATTACAGCAGACTCCATGAACACTTTGTTCAGAGATGTCCCACCTGAATGTGATCTCTGAATTTCTGAAACAGATCAACCTTTTTCATCTGATCTAAGATTTTACAGAAGACAGATTCTTAACCAAATTTCCGGTGTGTTTTTAGAAGGTGTATTTTAAAGGGGTGTGTGCAAGAGCTCCCCCCCCCCCCTTTTTTTTTTAAAGATGACATGTAAGTTGACTTCAACACGATGAGAGCCCTAAAATGGCCCTCAGCTGGTCTATAAGCAGCATTACCCATTACCCAAACAGATACCACACAAATGCATTCACCTGACACGTGTACCACAGGGGAACGTTTGCATGGTAAAGTCGAACACACAAACATGTTCACATGCTAAACGTATTACACAAACCTTGCTGACCTATCATGTGGCAGCTTTCACACAGCTGACTAGCACATAGAACTGTTGACATTGTGGACCCACCATGTGAAGATTGTGAGACGAAAATCGATGAGCGTGGCAGACAGGGAAGACATGAGATCGACATATGCATGCCCCTTTCCTGTAATGACACCCTCCACGCATATCTCAGAGTCTTCCAGTGGCCATGGCAGATCCCGTTCGAAACTGGAAATCCCTCCCGGGTAGTTGAACTCGTAAGGCACACACTCTCCCTCAAAAGGAGTCCATTGAGACGTTCCCTGAATGAGAGCACACACGTGAGGCACAAAATAGTACATGCACGAATTTAAAGATATCTGTGGTCAGGCTCACTGGCATAACTGCCTACAGCTGTGCACATTTTACAGATTGGATAGACTGGAGGGGGAGGACAGTAAGTGTCTTCACCATTCATAAGTTACGCTAGAGTTCCATTGTGTGTACAGAAAGCATTCATTCACTTCTTTTGATTCGACTGGCTCTCAGTCTGCCTCTTACCTGTAGCATGATTACCTGTTCACCCACACTTTAAAACCACTGGTATTGTCATCAAGTCATTTCTGAAGCACACACAAGGTTGTTCATTGGGGAGGGGGGGGGGAAGGGGGGGGGGGGGGGGGGGGGAAAGACTACATGCAGGCCAATGGGTCTGCATATTCACATGCACACACACACTCGAACACATATACACGGACACATACACACAGGCACATCCACACGTGCACTGCATACACTGACCCGTACTCAACCGCCCCCCCCTCCACACACACACATACTGAACAACGGATTTTCAAATAAAGGTTATATACGTGGTAAGCTGAAAGGGCCCTCAGCCATTTGATTGATTCTCACATGATAATGATAAAGGACAGGGCCTTAAGAGTGAAGGGGACTCTGACAAAGGAGTACAGCAGCAAAGAGTGATGAAATCCTTATTCTGTCCTAGAGTTTCTGACTTCTTTCTTCTTCTTCAAGGCCCATTGCTTTTCTGATGCATAGGCATCAACAGCGGTTTGCCAGACCCTCCTGTCCTTATCTTTTACGGTGGGTTTTGGCTGTCTCACGTCTGGCTGACGTCTGCCTGAAGGACCTGGTATCATATGTTCTTTGCACGTTCTCTCTGTCTATCGCCCTGGGGGCTGAAGTAAGGGACTGTGTTGCAATGCTGCTAGGAGGTTCATGCAGTGTAGGGTATCAGTCAAGCTCCATCTTCTTTTCTTGGCTTCTTCCTTTTGGGGGTGTTGATCCATTCTCTCCTAGAGCTCGGTGTTACTGATGGGGTCTGGCCGGTGGATGTTGAGGAAACACTTCGAGCAGCTCTCAGTAAAGGTCTGTATCTCTTTGGTAGTGGCTTTGGTTGTCGTCCAGGTCACCTTCCACGCTGCCATTGTGAATTGACACTGCAGATGAAATTCCTTATTTTCGTTCCATGGTGTACACAAAGCTGATGAATCGCGACTCTTATCTTGCCAGTCGTGGATTTTACATCTGCATTTGCCCTTCCCTGTCTTGTCTATGATGCTGTCCAGATACATGAAGGCTTCGCCTCTCACGTCGTGCTTCTTCATTTATTGTGACTGGATCAGTGCTTATTTCACCGATCTTAGGAATCTCGGTCTTCTCTTTGGGGATGTTTGAGGCAAACTGTGATGAGCAGTAACAACCTTTGTGGTCCTCTCCTGCATTTGCTGGTGGATGTAGGATAGTAGTCCAGTCTGGTTATCAACTCTCTCCCTGTCTCTATCTCTGTCTCTGTCTCTGTCTCTCTCCCTCTCTCTCTCTCTCTCTCTCTCTCTCTCTCTCTCTCTCTCTCTCTCTCTCTCTCTCTCTCTCTCTCTCTCTCGTCGTGCACAATGCACTCTCGAGATAGCAAACTTACTTACATAAGGATATTGTCACCACTGTTGTTGACAGTGATGATCCCAGTACAAAGTGTGCATGCAAGGAGAAATTTAGGCGCAAGAATGGCGGATTGGGGGAGATGGGGGTTTGGATACCAACACAATCAGGCAAAACATGATTCTAAACATTTATGTCCCCCTGGGAAACTTCACCACTTACTGTCTGTCCTCTTTGGTACTCACTGCCTCCACTTATCATCATCATCATCATCATCATCATCATCATCATCATCATCATCATCATCATCATCATCATCATCATCATCATCATGATCACCATCACCATCATCATCATCACCATTATCACCATCATCATCATCATCATCATCATCATCATCATCATCATCATCATCACCATGATCACCATCATCAATACCATCATGAAGGAAACTATCTGTCCACTCATCTGACCTGACAGTGTGATCTCTGTGGAGGCGTTCTTTGGTGACATGACGTAGGGTTCGTCACAAGACACCACGGCTTTGTCACCCTGATGTGGCCACCCCGTCACACTGACCGACGCGTGGGGCACGGCAGGCTTTCTGCTACACTGGGGCAGCGTTGGCTCTCTACAGTAGTACCAATTTCCTTCCATATGGGGGCTACGCACTCTGCCCACTCCCGGCAGGGGCGAGTTTGGCATTTGCTGTCACAACAGTCAGTGGCCTGGATGGTACGCCAGGGACCATCTGAAGCCGGGGTAGGGTCAGCCGAGGTCGCCAACACAGCTGTGTATCAGTCAAAAGTGAATAGGTGTAAACTACTATGATTAGATTGAATTTCATATTTATGATAAAAAAAATGTGCAGTAGTAAATGTAATGATAATAACAATATGGTATAATAGCATAACATTCAATACAGAACAGCATAATGCATTCAGCACAAAACACATACCGTTCAACACAATATAACATTACATTACTCGAAACGGTATAACGACACCATTTCATCCTGAAGAAACACCCCACCATTCAATGCCAGAAAATGCAGTTCAATTAGTGTATATGATAAGATTTACCCTTAACACTTTAACGGGAAACTTCGAATACTTCAACACACAATACCATTCAGTACAATGTGGCATGACACCACTGAATATACAGTGCATAGTGACACCACTGAATACAGTGCATAGCGATACCACTGAATACAGTGCATAGTGATACCACTGAATACAGTGCATAGTGATACCACTGAATACAGTGCATAGCGATACCACTGAATACAGTGTATAGTAATACCACTGAATACAGTGCATAGTGATATCACTGAATACAGTGCATAGTGATACCACTGAATACAGTGCATAGCTATACCACTGAATACAGTGCATAATGATAACACTGAACACAGCGCATAGTGATACCACTGAATACAGTGCATAGTGAACACAGTGCATAGTGATACCACTGAATACAGTGCATAGTGATACCACTGAATACAGTGCATAGCGATACCACTGAATACCGTGCATAGCCATACCACTGAATACCGTGCATAGCCATACTACTGAATACAGTGCACAGCCATACTACTGAATACAGTGCATAACGATACCACTGAATACAGTGCATAGCCATACTACTGAATACAGTGCGTAGTGATACCACTGAATACAGTGCATAGCCATACCACTGAATACGGTGCATAGCGATACCACTGAATACAGTGCATAGTGATACCACTAAATACGGTGCATAGTGATGCGACTGAATACAGTGCATAGTGATACCACTGAATACAGTGCATAGCGATGCCATTGAATACAGTGCATAGTGATACCACTGAATACAGTGCATAGTGAACACAGTGCATAGCGATACCACTGAATACAGTGCATAGTGATACCACTGAATACAGTGCATAGTGAACACAGTGCATAGCGATACCACTGAATACAGTGCATAGTGATATCACTGAATACAGTGCATAGTGATACCACTGAATACGGTGCATAGCGATACCACTGAATACAGTGCATAGTGATACCACTGAATACGGTGCATAGTGATGCGACTGAATACAGTGCATAGTGATACCACTGAATACAGTGCATAGCGATGCCATTGAATACAGTGCATAGTGATACCACTGAATACAGTGCATAGTGAACACAGTGCATAGCGATACCACTGAATACAGTGCATAGCGATGCCACTGAATACAGCGCATAGTGAACACAGTGCATAGCGATACCACTGAATATAGTGCATAGTGATATCACTGATACAGTGCATAGTGATACCACTGAATACAGTGCATAGCGATGCCACTGAATACAGTGCATAGTGATACCACTGAATACAGTGCATAGTGATACCACTGAATACAGTGCATAGTGATGCCACTGAATACAGTGCATAGTGATGCCACTGAATACAGTGCATAGTGAACACAGTGCATAGTGATACCACTGAATACAGTGCATAGTGATATCACTGAATACAGTGCATAGTGATACCACTGAATACAGTGCATAATGATACCACTGAATACAGAGCATAGTGACACCACTGAATACAGTACATAGCCATACCACTGATACAGTGCATAGTTATACCACTGAATACAGTGCATAGTGATGCCACTGAATACAGTGCATAGTGACACCACTGAATACAGTGCATAGTGACACCACTGAATACAGTGCATAGTGATACCACTGAATACAGTGCATAGCGATACCATATAACAAAAAACACAGCTCGTGACATTTTTTTTTCTGCTTTGTGCTCTACACACGTATGAACACTTACCAGCGTGCAAAACACAGTTGTCTGTACTATTTCGTGAAAAATCATAACTGTAGCTGGTACACGGCTTCCAGTTCCAGCAATGTCTATTGCAATATAACTCAATGGCAGTCCATTCTAGTGCCATCACATCCGCTCTGTCTGCTGGACTGGCATCAATCATGTTTGAAAGCAGTGGCAGCCAGAGCCACAAGACAGCTGGTTGGTTGGAGAAATGGCACCATGGTTAAATTTAAACTTCCTTTCTCGCTTTTCTTTCCAAATTCAACCTCCTTTTTTTTCTGCGTCTCTCCACTTTCCTCTGTTTCCCCTCTTTCCTTCTTGCTCTGTTTTTCTCCATCAACAGTACTTTCTGTTTCAGTAAGTGAGGAAATATCTGCGTTACTGCAGTAGAATATAAGAGCTCACTGCGTCAGTCAGTGAACTCAGTGAAAACTACAGTTCCTTTCGATCTGAGGGTGGAGGGGAGGGCCCAACCTTGCTGCAGCAGCGGCTTTGATGCTGATCCCCTGTCCGACCAACTCCGACCTGCAGAGGACTTTTAAGTTGGATTGGCAGGTGGCAGCTGTTGTTTAAAGAGACAGTTACCAGCACGTTGTTCAGTTGAACTGTCAGGTCCGTTGTTTAAAGAGTCAGTTACCAGCACGTGTTCAGTTGAACTGTCAGGTCCGTTGTTTAAAGAGTCAGTTACCAGCACGTTGTTCAGTTTGAACTGTCAGGTCCGTTGTTTAAAGAGACAGTGTCTGACGTGATGTCAGTTTCAAAAGGAGGTGGCTGCAGGCGGAAACTGAAATAAATTTGAAGAATAATTCTTAGTGCCTAATAGAAGGACAAAAACAAGTTACAAGACAAAACCTGTTATCAGCTGGATTTTCAGGTCGACTGTTTAAAGAGACCATTAACCAAACCAACAAGTTGCCAATCGAATCATCGGGTCTGCTGTTTAAAGAGACAGCAGCCGATATCCAGGCTTGCTGTGTAGAGACATTAACCAATATATTGTCTGTTGGATTGTCAGGTCTGCTGTGTAAAGAAACAGTAGCCAACATGTTGTCAGTTGAATTTAAAACCCGTGTAAGCATCACGTTCTCTGATATCCTTCAGCAGGTCTTCCTCAGCAAAAGCATAATTTTTTCCTACTTTGTTCAATATTAAGATCAAAGAGATCATTAGAAAAATAAAACAGAGTTTCCAGTCATCTCTGTCCCTTGATGACTTTACATTCTATGCAGCTGCAGCCAAGTAGGCAAGAGGACAATATCGACTGCAGCTTTGCACTCTCCAAGACAAGACCATACTAATCCATTGGACAGAATACTGCTGTGAATTATACAACTTTGGATTCTCTCTTGAGGGCACATAAGACCGTACGGCGAAAGCTTGGCTGTGTCTGGAGTGGCACTGTCTTCATCTGTCCGTGGGCAGGGGTGGTTGGGTCTGTGGGGTGTGCTTGACAGCTGGAGGGGTGGTGTTTTTCGCCGGTGGACTCTGCAGTCATGAAATACGAGCTGGTACACCCATGGGGATGCTACTTTAAGGCTGTTATGAGTTGCATCCTGTAGCCTGATTTACCTCTGTTCAGGAGCAGTTATGTCCCTTGATATCTTAATGGAGTGTCCTGCACGTGCCTGTACCCATCGTCAACACAGCGCAGGCCTCCAAGGGTGGTGCAGGACTGCTCTAAAGGCAAGTGAAGACAGTGCTTCTCTGGGTCCTCCTCAGCACTTGGGGTGTTTCTTTTTCTTCTATACAACTTCATGACAACAGGAGACTCACAAGTCCTGAACGTCCCCCCCCCCCCCCCACCAGTTACAGAGTTACAGACAGTGACGACCTCCCCATTCTGCGTGAAGAACTAGAGGCAGCAGGCATGTCCTTGAAACTGGGAGAATCAGCAGGGGTGAAGAACATACCAGCAAATTTGGAGAGGGAAGGAGGAGATGCCATGATAAGTGCCCTCACGGTCATTTGTAACAAGATCTGGCAAAATGCTGAGTGACCAACACCATCGACCCAATCCCTGATCATCACTCTTTCCAAGAAAGGCAGTTTACAACTTTGCCAAATTACCGAACCATCAGTCTAAACAGTCACCCGAGCAAGGTGATGTTGAACAGACTGAAGCGCCACGCCGAGAAGAACATTGTCAAAGAACAGGCAGAATACAGAGCAGGTTACAGTACCTCTAACCAGATTTTTATCTTGAGGATAATGTGTGACAGATATCATCAGCACCAGCAGGACCTGTACTATAAAACGCCTTTGACTGTCTGTGGCACGCAGCCTTATGGGCGACCATGAGACCGTACAACATCAACGTCAACCTGACCGGGACCATAGAATGCCTCTATGATAATGCCATCAGCGCAGTCGTCCTCAATGGTACCACAAGAGAGTGGTTCAAGACAATTGTTGGAATGAGGCAAGGCTGCTTACTCTCATCCACTCTTTTTAAAGTTTACCTGGTAAGAATTGTAACTGATGTACTGGAGGTCTATAAATGTTCCCTCTGTGTGCATTGCTTTTGCTTTAGCCTTACATGCACTGAGCCAGTTCTAGTGCAGAAGCTCGAACCTAATATAACACTATCAAATCCTTAATGCCGTTATTAGGTCAGCATTGGCCCAACATTGACAAATCCAAAATTCCTATGTCAAAATTCATACAGAACTTGCCAAAAATGGCAACTGCTGGTCAGTATTGGTATCATTCATCCTTAAAGGTGCCAGATATGAGCCAAAGCTGACATGTTCACAGAGATAAAATTGATAGTCTGAGAGAGAGAGAGAGAGAGAGAGAGAGAGAGAGAGAGAGAGAGAGAGAGAGAGAGAGACAGACAGACAGACAGACAGACAGACAGACAGTCAGACAGACAGACAGACAGACAGACAGACAAAACTAGCATACATTGATGGAATGGTGTGTGTGGCCCATCAGCAATGTAGCATACATTGATGGAATGGTGTGTGGCCCATCAGTAGTGTAGCATACATTGATGGAATGGTGTGTGGCCCATCAGCAGTGTAGCATACATTGATGGAATGGTGTGTGGCCCATCGGTAGTGTAGCATACATTGATGGAATGGTGTGTGGCCCATCAGTAGTGTAGCATACATTGATGGAATGGTGTGTGGCCCATCAGCAGTGTGCAGTGCAGCATACATTGATGGAGTGGTGTGTGGCCCATCAGCAGTGTAGCATACATTGATGGAAAGGTGTGTGGCCCATCAGTAGTGTAGCATACATTGATGGAGTGGTGCGTGGCCCATCAGCAGTGTAGCATACATTGATGGAGTGGTGTGTGGCCGATCAGCAGTGTGCAGTGCAGCATACATTGATGGAATGGTGTGTGGCCCATCAGTAGTGTAGCATACATTGATGGAATGGTGTGTGGCCCATCAGCAGTGTAGCATACATTGATGGAAAGGTGTGTGGCCCATCAGTAGTGTAGCATACATTGATGGAGTGGTGTGTGGCCCATCAGCAGTGTAGCATACATTGATGGAGTGGTGTGTGGCCGATCAGCAGTGTGCAGTGCAGCATACATTGATGGAATGGTGTGTGGCCCATCAGTAGTGTAGCATACATTGATGGAATGGTGTGTGGCCTATCAGAGTTTGTTTTAAACTTCTTGTCGTGAAATTCCATACAAACGCACATGGATATCAGGAACGGAATGGTATCAGGAAGGAGGGAAGGGGGGGGGGGGGGGGGGGGGGGGGGGGGGATGAGGGGGGGGGGGTCCACGGTTTCCATGACACCTCCCCTCATCCCACTTCCCTCTACCCCCTTTCTTTGCTCTCTCCACTTTCTCCGTACCTTTTTTTTCCCTTTCACTGGCCAGTTCAAGAATAAAAAAAAAAAAAATTATAAGCTTGCAGAAAGTATTGGATGCTTTTCAAAATCAAGTGATCAATAGGAATTTGCTGCTAATGGGAGTGAAACTATGATGGTGGTTTTTTGGGCCATAATGATTCAAGAGACATATTAAATCACCGACATAAAACAGCTACTTTGTAAGCAATTTTTTAAAATGTAGATATTATCTTTTGCAAGAAGGGAATATCTTTTAAAAGCAAAAAGAAACTTAAACGTGACAGAGCTTACAAATGTTTGTTTATGATTGCAGACAGCCAGGGCTGAGTTTGTAGTCAGTGCCACATCATATCTTTACAAAATTTAACCCTAGATATAAGGGCTGGCTCATACGTAACAGGTGTAGGTTCTACTGACTCCGCGGGCAAGAGAAGGCATCAGAGGGGACACTGTAGGTGTACCTGCTGAGTTGTAGAATCGATCTATTCCAACTGCTTTACACTACCTGATGCACATAATTCCTAATGTCTTTTCAAAAATGCTTTTACCAGAAGCCAATCTTCATTTCAAAGGAAACAGATTTATGACCAGTTCGTTTGTCAGCTTGATCGATGTTCTAAGCTCTGGTCGATTTTCAGTGACTGGGGTCTCTCTCTCTCTCTCTCTCTCTCTCTCTGTCTCTGTGACGGACCATTTTTTCCGGTCCCAAATTGTGGGGACAATTCTGAGGTGGCAACAATTTGCCTGTTCACTGGTTGACCCGTTTACCGGACAGCTTCTCACCTGCGTTCTGAGTCAGTCCGGTGAGCGAGGATTTCCCTTCAGTCTCCAGAGAGCTGCCTGTACAGCAACACCTCCAGTGCGCCGAAGGGAGACTGAAGGCACGTCCTCGCTGGTAGTCAGTTCCCCAGGTGTCGGTGAAGCCCCGTGTCCGACCTGGAGCTGACTGCCAACCGGGTGTGGGGTGCAGCTCGTGCCCAGCCACTGTCTCCGTCCCGTGGGACGTGGGGAGGCTGACCGTGTGGTCAGCAACGAGTTCGTGTGTTGAAGGGCTTCAGAGTTCTACGTCGGGACGACGGTGAGAGAATCTCTTCTGTTGTGTGGGAGTCCGGAAGGACTCACGACTGCTTCCGTGGGCGGCTTCTGTGCTGTGTGAGGACTGTGTGACTTGGGCCGGACGCGGCCGGATACATATACTGTTTGTGTACTGCTGTGGGTGCCAGCATAGCTGCGCAAAAGAAAAACATATATACTGAATGTCAGTATAGCTTCTAGCGTTGTTGCGCGCCCTTAACGGTTGTGACGTCAACGTAAAAAAAAAAAGTATTATGACGTCAAGGTAAAATTAGGTAACCTCATGACGAAAAAATAATGACATACGACGGGACGACGAGCAAGTAGAAATGGCCAAGGCTTTGTGTCCCAGCCTAGAATTTTATTTGGTTTATTCGTCGCTATTTCCGTAAGAGTTGTTCCCCTTAGCTAATTAAGAATTATGTTTTTATTTTTTTGATTTAACGATAGTTCGGAATTTCGAGTAAGTTTATTTTCTGTAGTTTTGAGAGTTGTAACAATTACATTTTTTTTGTAAAAGTTTAAGTTCGTCATTTTATCATTCATTTGGTCGGGTTAATGACGTCACATACTAGAAACATATTGTCCTCGTCTAGAGGATTGTTGTGGTGTTGTTTCGATGTGCTCCAATGGAAACGGCTACAGATGTTTAGTGATAGCATTCTGTGTGTGACCATTGGGGCTCTTAAACAAACCCAAGTCTATAAAAGAGGCCCCCATGGCCCTGTGGAGAGAGGAGGGTATGTGTAGAGGATTTATGCTGATAAAAACAAAAACAAAAAACAGTCAACCCTCATCTCCTCCTGTCTTCTTGATTGTCTCTCGACCAGCTGCCGTCCCTTGGCTCTACACTACCTGCCTGTCGTCGTCTGCACACCCCTTACCCCTCCCACACCGCCACACGTGGAACACTACTAATGACGGTAACAGCGAGGTGTGTGTGCCAGGAAAAAAAACATTTGTGAAGTTTTGCGAATGCTGTGTCGCTGAGTTAAAGCTCCCGCTAGAAGAGGAGGTCGTCGAACTCTCTTGCATATTTATACTTGGTTTGTTGCGCTCTTTGGATCTGCAGTTCGTCCGTGGTCGTCAGTGGCCGGCATGGTTTACTGTGACCTGGGGAATTTCGCTGCAGCTGCGTGCGTAGGTGGTTCATCGTTGTTGCTGTACCTGTCAATGTTCACGTCGTCAGTGCTCGTGAGTGGCTCTGATTGCCGTGTGGGGACCTTGGTTCTTATTCTTCTTCTGGTAGTTCGACGTGATTTATTGTGCCTCGTGGATAATGTGCATTATGGACATGTGCCTTGTGGATATTGTGCCTTATGGACATTGTGCCTTGTGGACATTGTGTCTTGTGGACATTGTGTCTTGTGGACATTGTGCCTTGTGGATATTGTGCCTTGTGGATATTGTGCCTTGTGGACATTGTGCCTTGTGGACATTGTGCCTTGTGGATATTGTGCCTTGTGGACATTGTGCCTTGTGGATATTGTGCCTTGTGGACATTGTGCCTTGTGGACATTGTGCCTTGTGGACATTGTGTCTGTGGATAATGTGCATTATGGACATTGTGCCTTGTGGATATTGTGCCTTGTGGACATTGTGCCTTGTGGACATTGTGCCTTGTGGATATTGTGCCTTGTGGATATTGTACCTTGTTGATATTGTGCCTTGTGGATAATGTGCATTATGGTCATTGTGCCTTGTGGATATTGTGCCTTGTGGACATTGTGCCTTGTGGACATTGTGCCTTGTGGACATTGTGCCTTGTGGATAATGTGCATTATGGTCATTGTGCCTTGTGGATATTGTGCCTTGTGGACATTGTGCCTTGTGGATATTGTGCCTTGTGGACATTGTGCCTTGTGGACATTGTGCCTTGTGGATAATGTGCATTATGGACATTGTGCCTTGTGGACATTGTGCCTTGTGGACATTGTGCCTTGTGGACATTGTGCCTTGTGGATATTGTGCCTTGTGGATATTGTGCATTATGGATATTGTATCTGTTGGATGTTGTACCTTGTGGATATTGTAGCTAGCTAGCTTTTGGATCTTTACGTCGTTTGTGTTTGTGAGCGGCTGTGCTTGTCGCGTGGAGACCCTGCTTCTTCTTCTTCTTGGTAGTTCTCGTCGTGGTTTACTGTACCTTTTGGATCTTCACGTCGATTGTGTTTTTGAACGGCTGTGCTTGCCGTGTGGAGACCCTGCTTCTTCCTCTTCGTCTTCTTTATTGCTATAGACTGTAACTTAGGCTCGTACAGCCAAGTATGTTGACTGTGTCTGTGAGACATTAGTGACGGTGGCAGCGAGATCTATGATAACTGGTCTAATGTGATAATTTTATGAGAGCGGCGCTTAAAGCACCATGTGTATTGATTATGTGATGAATTATAATAATGTGATATGAAATATGATATGCTGATATCTGATGGTTGAAGGTTCCTATGTATTGATATCTTAGTTGACGTGAATTGATCTGTATTACATGTAGTGGTAAGTACTGATTTTGTACCAGTTTATATTAATGTATGTTTTGATGGTTCAGGCAGCACATAAAGAAGAAAAAAAAATGTAACTTGTGTGTTGCCTGTCTATCCATGTTCGCATGGTGTGGGTGCGTGTAGGAAATAATCATTACACGCATCCAAACTTTTAAGAGCGAGAGTCAGACAGCAAAACAAGCACAGCACTCCATCCATAACAATGTAGTGGCGTTAATTTATTGATGTGCCTGCTTGTGCTTATTATGTAACATGTATTTGTTATGATTGGATGGTACAGGCAAAAAAAAAAAAAAAAAAAAAAAAAAAAAAAAAAAAAAAAAAAAAAAAAAAAAGAAAAAAAAAAAGAAGAAAAAAAAGAACAAACTTAACTCGTTGCCTGGTTATCTCTGTTCGTCTGGTGTGGGATTGTGTGGGAAAAAGACGTACACGCATCTAAATTTCTTCAGGTGAGAGACAGTAAAAAACACACCATCCGTAATCTCTCTCTCTCTCTCTCTCTCTCTCTCTCTCTCTCTCTCTCTCTCTCTCTCTCTCTCTCAATTTAATCGTATACGTAGCTGTGTGAACATGCGCTATCTTTGTTACACACACACACACACACACACACACACACACACACACACACACACACACACACACACACACACACTCACTACCACCATCAAGGCCTCCACCACCACCCCCACGAGCACCACCACCACCCTCACGAGCACCACCACCACCGCCACCACCACCACCACCAACACCACTACTACTTCTACTGCTACTACTGCTGCTGTTGCTGCTGCTGTACTGCTACTAATACCACTACTACAACGACAACAGTGCAACAGCAGCAGCAGCAGCAGCAACAACAACAACAACAACAACAACAACAACACAACAAACAACAACAACAACAACAACACACAGCACAACCACGAACAACGACAACAACAACAGCAACAACAATGTCGACCGCAGCAAGTAAGGATAATGTTACCTAGCCCAGCGGACCACATAGGGCCAAATTTGGGCTGTCATCACGTTGAAGTCAACTCACAAGTCATTAAAAAAAAAATCATTCACGCAACATTTTAAACTACACGTTCTAAAAACACTCCGGAAATTTTGTTACAAATCTTTCTTCTGTAAAATCTTAGATCAGATGAAAAATGTTAATCTCTTTCAGAATTTTAAAGATCACATCAGGTGGGACATCCCTGAACAAGGTTTCATGGAATCTGCTTTTTTAAAGCGTTTGTGTCTCATATCATGCAAGTCCCCAAACTCTAAAAGAACTGGTTTCACTGTGAGTGGTACATGACGTGGAATGCGCCACGGAGCTTCTTCACCTTTTAAAAGACAGTTATGGGTGTAAAAAACAGTGGTCTGTATGCAAACGACACAAGACTTTTTTCTTTACGACCGCCTCGGGAGCTTGGTAAAGAAATTTCAGGTTTGGACGGATTTTTACTTAGTTTGTTATTCGTCTGCGAGTGCCATTCCTCTTGCCAGAGGGCTTTGACGTAAGTGTGGTCTTTGGGTTTCAGATCAGTGTGAGGGATAGACAGTATTCTTAACTCTTTCTTTGAGGCACTCTTGGAATTTCAAGTTCAGACAGAAGAAGGTCTTGCAAAATCATCTTTGATACAAGGTCTTGAAAAATCATCTTTGATACAAGGTCTTGTAAAATCATCTTTGACACAGTCGTGGTCTAC
This sequence comes from Conus betulinus, assembly GCA_016801955.1. Lineage (NCBI taxonomy): Eukaryota > Metazoa > Mollusca > Gastropoda > Neogastropoda > Conidae > Conus > Conus betulinus. The sequence goes on from JADBJO010004868.1 coordinate 146,200, forward strand.
GAGAAACTTGTAAATAAAGGAGGAGAATTCGCACATCAACTTTCTAGTCTGTGTGCGCCCAAACCAGATGAATACCGATTCCTTTTTGACATGATGTTCTGGTGTGATGGGCGTTACTTTTAACGCCTCGTTTTGAATTGGAAACCATTTCCAGAAATGTGACGGTGATGGCCTGCAACATGGGGTTCCGTTAGGGCGATTGTCCGCTGTGTGCTCGCCCGTTAAGACAGTGGACTGTCATGGCGATGGTCTGTATTGTGGAAGTCCGTTATGGCGATGGTACGTTGTGGCACAGGACCGTTACGGCGATGGTCCGTACTATGCATGTCCGTCATGGCGATGGTCCGTACTATGCATGTCCGTCATGGCGATGGTCCGTACTATGCATGTCCGTCATGGCGATGGTCCGTACTATGCATGTCCATCATGGCGATGGTCTGTACTATGCATGTCCGTCATGCCGATGGTCCGTACTATGCATGTCCGTCATGGCGATGGTCGATTATGGCGATGGCCTGTTACGTAAAGAGTCTGCCATATTAAGGTTTCTTATATTGAAGGTCCGTTGTGTGAAGGTTCGTGGTGGCTATGTCCCGTCATTTTGACGTTCATTTTGGCTATTTGACGCCATCCTAGACTCGCTATGACGCTGCTCTTTAATGGAAAGATCCGTTATGATGAAGGCGTCTTATTTGGAGGTCTGCCAGTTTAAAGTGTAAGGTTAGCATTGCTTACTTCCTGCTCTGAAATAGCTTCAGTTAGAATAAGATCTGTTTCAATCAACACATCAACATCAACATTGCAGGCCTCCATGTATTCTTCCATGCATTTATGAAACATTGTCCTTGAAATGGCTCAACCAATCGTCCGTACAACTGCTGTCAGCAATACTTTACTAGTTTCAAGCCAGATTTCTATGACACCTTTCAAATTCTTGTGATTTTTTTTTCTTCTATTTCATTTCCTAACGCTTTCACTTTGTTTTCATAAAGTCTCTTTGTTGCTGGAGCTTAGCAAGTATTTATGCTTCATAAACACACACACACACACACACACACACACACACACACACACACACACACACACACACACACGCGCGCGCGCGCGCGCGCGCGCGCGCGCGCACACACACACACGCACGCACGCACACACATACGCACACATGCACGCACACGCATACACATACACACATGCACACACACACACACACACACACACACACACACACACACACACACACACACACACATACACACACACACACACACCCAAATTGCTGGTACAGAAACACTTTCCTCACCAGACTGTTGGTAACGAAGCTTCCCCATCAACAGATTAATGATAGAAAATCGCCGTTGACACCAACATAATCTCTGTCACAACTTCACTGACTTTAAGGGAAGCCTTTGACTGTCCCTGGCCTAAAAGTGTTTGATAGTCTTGAGGAACTGTGAATGTGAAAACAAACTTATTCAGGAGCAATCTACGCTGTTTCCTAAAATACGATCACGGAGTCTTCTTCTGAACTATTACAGGAGTATACCCGGGCTGTCTGTCTCTCTCTCCCCCTTTTCTGCTTGACATGTACCTGAAAAACATAACGTAAGAAAGAATATAATGCAAGAAATGCTTCTGGACTTCAACACCTCCGTTTTCCATTGCAGTCGCACTCCTTTTCAACGTACCTTTTACTGATCACATCGACCATTCGGACTAGCTGCTCGAAACTCCTAAATCTTACCGGTAACCAGACAGAAAAAAAAAAAAGCAGCGTACATCTGAATGGAAATCACCTCAGAGAAAAGTAAAATCCTGATTCGCAAATCCAGACAATGTACTAGTAGTCTACAACGCCACAAAAAAATAAACACTAGAAGTAGCAGGCCATCTTTGTGTTTATTTTCTCTGTTTGATGGTGTGAAAGCAACTAACTAGTTGTATCAGATGGTTCTTGTTTGACATCCTAAACAAAGACCCGTATGGCTCTGCTCTTATTTGAAATTGGCAGTAAACAGATGTACTGGGTGATTCTCATTTGACATTAAATCATCATAAAACTGTACTGACTTGTTCTCAGTACCACTGGTTCTGATTTACCGTAAGAAAAACATGCTCTGGTTGGCTTTTCCTTTGAAATGAAAAAAAAAAAAAAAAAAACAACTGTACTGGTTGGTTCTTATTTGACATCAGACACAAACAGCTGTACTGTCTGCTTTTCTTTTGCTTTGGAAACAGGTGTACGGCTAGTTCTTTGTTTTACATTGTAATAAAACAACTGCTCTTGCTGGTTCTTAATTGACATCAGAAAAACATAGGTGTACTGTCCATTTTTTTCTGGTGTCGCGAAAACTGGAGGAAAGTTGCCTGAATGTATGGCGCTCTCATTTGGAGGCAAGGAAACTCCGAGATCATCTAATACGGGTGGATATTCCTCCTTTTCAACAAGACCTCCAGTAGAAAGCTCAATTCTAATCCTCCAGATGAAGCCCATAAACAAGTGTGCAGCAATACAACTCGCTATCGTAGACGATTCCAGAATAAGGAAGACTTTCCTTGACATTTCCACAGCAAGAGAGATAAGAAGACAAACAGATACCACACGATGGGACATTTCAATCTTGTAATATCTAATTTTTCTTTCTGATGGCATTGAAAAGAAAACAGCTGCATTCGAACAGTATAGCAAAATCGAAACTGAATTTGAACAATGTTTGTAAACCCCATTTCTGCTTAGAATAAAGCCAAGAAATGCAGTTGAGTTTACCCAAAATGCCATTTCATGAAATATGCACTGGCATTGATGGACGACTGAGAGAGAGAGAGAGAGAGAGAGAGAGAGAGAGAGAGAGAGAGAGAGAGAGAGAGAGAGAGAGAGAGAGAGAGAGAGAGAGAGAGAGAGAGAGGACCAGGTTTTGTTGTTGGTGGTAGACATGATGTTGCAGTGTGTTGTTGTTGTTGTTGTTGTTGTTGTTGTTGTTGTTGTTGTTGTTACAAGATTTTTAACAGCCAGACAGCAGGTTGATGTAGGTGATGTTGATCAAGCCTGAAACAGCTATGGCCTTGGACTGGGTGATGTCGTAGGAGTTCTGGGCGTAATTTCTAACCAGGCCTCCTGCCTAACGTGTTTTTTTTCCTCCACCCGTCAGTGACTCAGAATTACCACAAGATGATGGAGAGACGGATGGTGTCCCCCACCCCCATATTAAGGTTTCGGATGTGATAGCTCTGCTTGTACTTGTTACTTGCTCGGGGTAGTTCTGGGTCCAATGCAAGGATGTGCTCCACCTGTGGACAAGAAAAGTCAGTGGATTTCTCTTCTAGGCAGGACCATAGGGTGTGTTATTATGGCTGGATATGTGTGCATGATGAAATGAGGTAAGTCAACGGCTGTGTATATAACACACACACACACACACACACACACACACACACACACACACACACGCACGCACGCACGCACGCACGCACGCACGCACGCACGCACGCACGCACGCACGCACACACACACACACACACACACACACACACACACACACATGCACATGGACAGGTACACGCATGACACGGACAAATTCAACATGACACCAACACACATAGGCGCGCACATTCTGGTACACACACACACACACACACACACACACACACACACACACACACACACACACACACACACTGCCGACTATTACACAAAGACCTTCACATTGTGGACCCACCATGTGAAATTTGGAGACGAAAATCGATGAGCGTGGCAGACAGGGAAGACATGAGATCGACATATGCATGCCCCTTTCCTGTAATGACGCCTTCCACGCATATCTCTCGGAGTCTTCCAGTGGCCATGGCAGATCCCGGTCGAAACTGGAAATCCCCCCCCGGGTAGTTGAACTCGTAAGGCACACACTCTCCCTCAAAAGGAGTCCATTGAGACGTTCCCTGAATGAGAACATAATTTGTACGTGAAACAGAAAAAAAAATGTTTGCAGATTTATATATATATTTGCATTCAGGTCCATTGACATGACTGCAAACAGGCGTGCATACCTAATGTCTTCGTTCTCAACACATGTCACCTTTCTTATGAGTTAAGCAAGAGTAAAATTTCGAACAGATCTTTCTAAAAATTACGTGGTATTACTCTTTTGGTGCCTGGGAAGAATAAGGGCTGAATTTAATTAATTTTGTATTTGACTTCTGGCCCTTAATGACAACATTCATCTTGCTTCTGTTGAGGATAAAGCTGTGATTGTTCATCCCCATTTTCTTTCTCCCCTCTCCACCACCTCCCACCGCCCTTTTTCGCCCCTCCCCACTCTCCTTTCTTTTTAAATATTTGCCAAGTCATCAATTTAATGATGGAGGAATATGTAGCATTCACTTGTTTTCCCCTTACTACTAACCTGTGTTTAAGTATGTATATGTACACACACACACACACACACACACACACACACACACACACACACACACACACACACACACACACATATATATATATATATATATATATGTGTGTGTGTGTGTGTGAGTGTGGGTATAATATACTACAGGCTCAATAAAAAAAAAGACATGGACAATCAGCAAAGAGAAAAAAACCAGAAACAGTGGAGCCTCTGATGCATGTTCTTTCCGTCAATGAATCTATCCATACTAGACAGAAAACAAGATAGATGATGCTGGAGGAGAGAGAGAGAGAGAGAGGGGAACTCTTTCCTTATGTACCCCACCAAAGTTGTCTCCAAACCAGCACCAGTGATATACATCTGCAGAATACACAGGATACCATTCAAGTGAATCGTGAGAGAGTATTTGACATAAATACTCTACCTTTTTTTTTTTGAGGAACACTGGCTGTGACACACAAGACTGAAGGCGTGGGGCGAAACGGACAGGGCATGGAATGGTGTCTGTGGTCAAAGCCATCTTCACGTTCCTCTCACCTGACATGTCAACTCTGTGGGCGCGCTCTTCGGTGAGTTGACGTACAACTGGTCACACGACACCTCGGCTGTGTCGCCCTGCTGTGACCCCGTCGCGCTGACCGACCCGTGGGACACGGTGGGAGGGTCGCCACACTGAGCCAGTTGTACAGCGGCGCAGTAGTAGAGCCTCCATAGACAGGGACGCATATTGACCAGTCCGGGCAGGGACGAGGCCGGCACTGGCTGTCAGAACCTGAAGCACTGGCCAGCACGGTTCGCCAAGAGCCCTCTGAAGCCGGCGTGGGGCTAGTCGAGGTCGTCGACAACGCTGTGTTTGGTAATCAAGAGAATGATAAGCGGTTACGAAAATGACGATAATGAGCATGATAATAAAACTAGTTACAATAATCATATTGATTGTAATTTGTGCGGAAAAGTGTGTGATGGTACGGATGAGAAAGGACACCCAACACCTGAACTAGAAAAAGATAAGGTACTGAGAAACAGATGTATGGGTTGTAAGCAAAACTGGTATATTACACCACCCACCCCCCACCCGCCCCCACCCCCCCACCACACACTAATGCATGTGCACTAACGCATGTACACACACACACACACACACACACACACACACACACACACACACACACACACACACACACATATATATATATATATATATATATATATAGAGAGAGAGAGAGAGAGAGAGAGAGAGAGGCCACTCCAGAAAGAGTCTAGCATTTCCTTTCTTGCCCATCCTTCCTTTGTGTTCACTAGACCTGCATGAAAAGGGAGAGAAGTAGAGATATGAAGACAATCTGAAATGCCATGCCAAGCATCTGCTCTCTATCTCTGAACCAGCCTTGCTTCTCTATTCCTTTCATTACCATTTTCCAACAAACACCATGGGCCTAGTACTTGGTAATCTTCATCAGTACAAGATTTACAACACGACAGATTCGTTTGCCGCGCTCTATAACAGTATTACTGAATACTTTACTCAACAGACAGAAACCATAAACAGAATGGAAACTTGTCGAAGAGAAAGCAGGTTTTTTTTTTTTTCGAGCTAGAAGAAGAAGCACCGCTAAAGAAATCTGCCACCTGCGAATCCTTATGAGAAACACCTACAACTTCAGCAAGATCTATGTCATGTTTTAATCGACTTCAGAAAAGTATTTGACAGGGTTTGGCATACAGCCTTAAAGGGCAACTTGAGGAAGTACAATCTTGGTATGAATCTTGTCAGAGTAAAAGAACAACTTCATAAAAGAACTTCTTGCGAAGTCTTCTACGATTGTAGCCTAAGGAATGGTCCTGCACAATTGTTAGCGTCCGACAGGGTTATAAGTCCTCCCCCATACTCTTCTATATCTCTCCGGAAAGACTCTTGACTGCTGTACTATAAACTTGCAATAGTCAGCGTTGAGTGCAGGACCATTACCAACGTCTGCTTTGCTGATGATATCGATGGCTTGATTGAAACTGAAAGAACTTGCCTGACTAGTATACAAACATAAAAAATATTCATAGCATATGATATGAAAAAAAGCCTATCATGATAAGTAACACTACAGAAATCAAAAGATACATGAAATCAAGGGGTCTAAAACTTGAAAAAGTGAACAGCTTCAAGAGTAAGGGAGCAGATGCGATAGATAAAGGTTACAAACGAAAAGTTCTTTCTATAACAGACCAAGCACCAACACCACTCTGAAAACTCAAGACCATCTGGAACGCATTAAAATCTCTCTCGGTTTCAAAGTAAGGATAATGCGCAAACTAGTCACATCAATCTTTCCCTATGCTTGCGAAACGAGGACGTCGACAGCAGTTTTTACAAAGAAAAATCCTGACAAGCTACTTGAAATCCCACGCATCTTCTACAAAGACCCTAACGCAATGAAAAACAACGCGACTTACACAGCCATTGGAAGCCCTGCTGCCAACAATCAAGAAATTAAAAAAAAAAAACCCAAAAAACTGAAGTGGTATGATCGTATCTCCCAGTCGGCCCTGCAAAAATCATCTTGCAGGGCATCACACTAGGAAACAGAAGAAGGGGCAGACATATCAAAGAGATGGCGGGACAGCTTCCAGGAATGGACAGGACAGATCTCTGTCAACTGCAGAGAGTAGCAGAGGCTGGTGGATTAGGATGGAGAAAGATTGTCAGTTGAAGAGGTGTCCCAACGACCCTGGGATTAAAGGGCTTTTTTTGGTGTGAATCATATATCTATCATCTGTGACGTCTTAGCAAGACATACTTGTCAAAAACTCACTCGTCTGTGTAGCCTTTTGTGCTAAAATTAGCGGTGTTCTTGCACCCTGTGTATATTAGTATTCTGGTGCTAATTCACTATGACATAATCTTCTTCAATACTGTTCAGCATGATATCATTGAGTACAACATAGCTTGATGCTATTCAGTACAATATAACATGGCGCCATTTGGCACAATGTGACAAGGTGCCATTCAGTTGCAGTATAACATGATACCATTTAGAACAACATAAGATCATATCCTTCAATACAGTATACCAGTATCATTCAATATAATGTAACGCGATACCATTCAACACCAAAATACCGTGATATCATTCGATGCAATACAATACTATTCAATGAAATATAATATGACACCATTGAATGCAATATAACAGGATACAATTCAACACTATGTAAATGACATCCAGTAAAGAATATTACAATACGATTTAGTGTAATATGACAAAATACTATTCAAAACAATGGATCATGATGCTACTGAATACAATTTAATACAATACTATTCAGTACAGTATAACGCAATAACGTTCAATATGGTGTAACACAAATTCATTAAATGCAGTATAACACGATGCCAATCAATGTAGTATAATACATCAATTTCAGTGCAGTATAACCAATTTAATACAGAATAGCACAGTACGATTCAGTCGAGGGAAGCACAATAGAAAAGAAAAAAGAGAACGCCCGAAGGTGCTGGGGAGGACCCAGAGAAGCACTGTCGTCACCCGTCTTTAGAGCAGTCCTGTACCACCCTTGGAGGCCTGCGCTGTGTTGACGATGGGTACAGGCACGCGCAGGACACTCCATTAAGATATCAAGGGACATAACTGCTCCTGAACAGAGGTAAATCAGACTACAGGATGCAACTCATAACAGCCTTAAAGTAGCATCCCCATGGGTGTACCAGCCCGTATTTCACGAATGCAGAGCCCACCGGCCGAAAAAAAAAAAAAAAAAAAAAAAAAAAAAAAAAAAAAAAAAAAAAAAAAAAACCCCACCCTCCAGCTGTCGAGCACACCCCACAGACCCAACCACCCCTGCCCACGGACAGATGAAGACAGTGCCACTCCCAGACACAGCCAAGCTTTCGCCATACGGTCTTATGTGCCCTCAAGAGAGAATCCAAAGTTGTAGTCTTTCACACTGTCAACAGGACTTTCCCTGTGGTCAGTGGGTCTTTCCTCACCGTCACGGACCTTTCTCCAGGGTCAGCCTAGTTAGGGCAAAGAAGAAAAAGAAACACCCGAAGGTGCTGGGGAGGACCCAGAGAAGCACTATCTCCACCTGCCTTATAGTATAACCAATTTAATGCAGAATAACACAATACGATTCAGTCGAGGGAAGCACAATGCCATTAAATGCGGTATGATACACTGCCTATAACGTGGTATATGATAAACACAGTTCAGTACATGGTATAACACAATACCTTTCAATATAATGCTATACAACACCATTCCATTCAATATAACACAACGCCTATCTATGTCGTACAATAAATACAATTCAGTGTTGTGCAAAAAAAAAAAAATGCCATTCAATGCAGTATAACATACAATGCAACACACACACAGTAACATTCCAGACATGGTAACACTGTACTGCTCAGTATGATGTATTACAATACCACTCAGTATAGCATATCACAATATCATTCAGAATAATATAACACAATACCACCCAGTATAACATAACAGAGTATGTTTCAAAATAGCTTAACACAGTACTATTCAGTGTAATAGTATAACACAATACCATTCAGTATAACATCAGACAATACCATTGAGTGTGATAGAACGCAATACCATTCAGTATATGATGTAACATAATATCATTTAGTCTAACATAACATGTTACTATTCAGCAGAAAATACCGTAGGACTATTGATTATAACATAACACATTATCATTCTGCATAATGTAACACAACATCATTCCATACAATATAACGTGATAACATTCAGTACAGTATAAAATAATATCATTCAACATTGTACAAAAATACCATTCACTGCAGTATAACCCAGCTCTATTCAACACAACGTAACAAAACCAGGAAGAGCTCAGTGGGGGCTGGAATAGCTCAGTGGTAGAGTACCGGACTCGTAATCTTAGTGATCCTGGGGTTGCGGGTTCGAATCTCCGCCGGGCCGTTTCGGTACAGGGGGATTTTCCCCACAGAGTTAACATTGGTTCTGACTCCATTTCCCACAGTCCTTCGAATGAGACTATAAACCGAGGTTCCGTGTGTGAACGCACGCATAAAACATCTTGCACACACGTGAAATCCCATCACCAACTTTCGGAAGAGAAGGCCAGTTTGGCCTATGGTATGGATGACACGTTACACATAGCATGCACCCTGCGTTAGAAATTGAAAGAAAGAATGAAGTAAGGAAACTGAGTGAACGATATTGAAAGATATCGACTTGATGACACGGGAAACGACTGAATGAAGTGCCAGCTGGCAGCTCTTCAATCGACACAAGTCAGGTGGGCAGCCCGTTGTGTAAACGAGTGTGGATTGTCCAGCGCTTAGAGCTTGGTCTCTAACCGAGGATAGGCTAGGCTATATAAGTATTCATAATAATAATAATAATAATAATAAAACACCATTCAGCATACTATAAACACACATCACCTAGTACAATATAACAAACGACTATCCAATACAGAATAACACAACATCAACCAATGCAGAAATACAGAATATTATTCAGTACGCTATATCTCAACATGGTTCCGTATTTTCCCCTTTTTTTATGCGCTACACAAGTACGAAGACTACTTACCAGCATGCAAACACAGTTGTCCGCTGGATTTTGGGCGAAGTCATAGCTGTAGCTAGAACATGGCTTACTATACCAGCAAAGGGCCTTACACTGTAGACTGTTGGACGTACGATACACTGCCATGACATCAACTCGGTCCCTTGGATTAGCATCAATCCCACTGGAAAGCAGTGACATCGTTGCCAACAAGACAATGGGGGTGGAATAGTTGCAGCGTTTTCATTTTCGTTTGAGTGGAAGTTAAGCTGGGATTCAAACTTTACTTTCACTTTCTTTTCCAAGCTGAGTCTTCTCTTTTTTTCTGTTCTTCCTTCTTTCCTTCTTCCTTTATGAATATAGTTTTTTTTTGTAATATCTTGTTTTGGCAACGAGACTCTATTTCAGTAAGCAGGGATAGAAACCTGCGCTACAAATGAAAATGTATGGTTCACTGCTCGCATCAGTGAAACCTAGAGTTTCTTTCGTTGTCAGGGTGGAGGGGAAGGCCCAGTCTTGCTGCAGCAGCGGCTTTGATGCTGATCCCTGTCTGACCAGCTCCGACCTGCAGAGGACTTCTAAGCTGGATTGGCAGGTGGCAGCTGCTGTTTAAAGAGGCAGTTACCAGCACGTTGTCAGTTGAACTGTCAGTTCCCGGGCCTTTCTTGTATTTCCCGGGCCTTTCTTGTATCAAGGTCTATTTCCTGCTCACGTCTCCCCTAAGTCTTCTGTGTCTTTGTTTTTCCTGTCTATATTCTTGGTGCATGCCCATTGTTTTCCCAGGTTTCTGGTCACACTGAGTGTTTTCAAGGTTCATGTGTACCCCTCCCCCCCCCCCCCCCACCCTCCATCCCAAGTCTGTTTGCGTGAGTTTTGTTTCCTTAAGTTTATATACACGAGCACAAGTGTGTTCTGGGCAAATCGTTGATACACATGCCATAGTCCTGCCACATTGACCCTCGAGTGGCTAGTATTGGCCAGCATTGACCTTAACTAGCCTTAAGGTTGCCAGGCTGGTGGGTCCCGTGCTGGTATATACTTAGCTATAAGGGATAATAGTACCACACACACACACACACACACACAGAGAAACAGAGACACAGACAGAGAGTTGTATGGAAAAAAATTGAAAAGGGGGATGCAGCGGAGAGAGAGGCGGAGGGAGAGGGGGCGGAAGTGGAAAGTGGGGAGAAAGTGGAGGATGAAAGACCGATGGAAAGAGGGCAGAAGAGATGGGGGACGGTGGGGAGGGGGGGGGGGGGGGGGGGGGGGGGAGGGGGGAACGACCACGCTAATATGGTGGTAGGCTGTGTAGCAGGCTGGTGATTCGACCAGTTGTCAACTCCCCTGATGGATGTCACCACAGGCCTTTAATTCTGTGGTGCACCATCTGCTTGACAATTTTAATCTTCACAGCATACGTATCCACAAACAATCTCTCTCTCTCTCTCTCTCTCTCTCTCTCTCCTCTCTCTCTCTCTCTCTCTCTCTCTCTCTCTCTGTGCAAATGTTTGGTTGTCATGGTTGTCGTTGTTGTTCTCTTCTTGTTTTGTTTTTGTTGTCATTGTTGTTGTTGTTGTTGTCGTCGTTTGTGTGTGTGTGTGTGTGTGTGTGTGTGTGTGTGTGTGTGTGTGTGTGTGTGTGTGTGTGTGTGTGCGTGTGTGTGTAGCAGCAGGTAAATACTTAGCAAAGTATACGATTAGAATTAGAGAGAGAGAGAGAGAGAGAGAGAGAGAGAGAGAGAGAGAGAGAGAGAGAGAGAGAGAGAGAGAAAGAGATTGAGTGAGTGAGAGAGAATGCTAATGTGAATGGTTAATTATGATCAAGCTCATTTAGCCAATACACAAAGGGGGTTGGAGGGAGTGGGACTGTGCAATAAATATTTCGAAATGAATACAGAGAGAAAACAACAAGCCGATCATCACATAAAAGATCACCAGGACATGGAAACCAGATCATGGGGTATACTGAACACAGTGTCAGAATCAGACCACTGTCAGTATCTTTAAAACACGGTATTTTCCGTCACAGTCCGTAACAGTCACAATATACCCAGAGAAGATTTCCCTTTTTCAACAGCACCTCCAGAGTCACAGCTGGTCTGCTGCTCCTCCCTGACCACATGAAGAAGATTGCCAGTCTTTTCGTCCTCTCTTCAAGACATGCCAGTATTTCCAAGCCAAGGTTTCGGGTCTGTGCGGCTTGTTGTGATGGATCTGGTTCACCGTCTTGATGGTATGCACGCTCTTAACCTGTCCCGCACATATCCATCCATGTTTTCCTGTAAGCCTGTCTCTGCTTCACACACTTCCATACTGAAAAAGTTTGTACCAGTCTTGCTGTTCACCAGAAAGATGTCGCTGTTGTATTTCAGCGTTGGAGGTTGTCGTGCCAGTCTGCTCACTGTCACGACAAGCGTCACTAGCAGACATGTCTACAGGGGGTGGGAGACTGGTTTCCATATGTGAACATGTCCGCACAAACAGATTCATTATTGCTGGCGTTATCAGTAGCGTAAAAACAAACTGGGCGGTGTGGGCAAAAAATGAACCAGAAGGGGACGAAGAATGTCACGGTTCACTTGTCCATTTATCGTTGTCCAGTCTGTGCGTTTCTGCTCTTTGTTTGAGACGGACATTTACGACGGTGCACAGCGCAGTGATTTGAACTTGGGAGTCAGGGGGTCGGCCAGTAGTCGTCAATCAGAACGATGACAGCGACATGGCCCCGGCCTTCAAGTTTGAAAAAGAGGAGAGCGTCATTTCACCAAGTGCTGCGACCGAGGTAGACGGGAGTCCGTCCACTGGCATGTTGATGGATGTCTTTTGGGAAAACACTGCAACAGTTTGCTGCTGGAAAAAGAACATCTCTTGCTGGCTGCCAAGCAGAGGAAGGTACAGAGAGACAAGACAAGACAAGACAAAATTCCTTATTTACTAGGATAATAGATAAGCACTGATGTGCTTTTTTACATCCAGTCCTCGCCCTGAGTAAGGTCAACAATGCAAAAATAATAGATAGATAGATAGATAGATAGATAGAGAGAGAGAGAGAGAGAGAGAGAGAGAGAGAGAGAGAGAGAGAGAGAGAGAGAGAGAGCAACAAAAGTAGAATGACCTCATGAGTGAAAGAATGAATAAATAGGTTGTATAGAGAGAGAGAGAGAGAGAGAGAGAGAGAGAGAGAGAGAGAGAGAGAGAGAGAGAGTCATTGAAAATCGACCAGAGCTTAGAACATCGATCAAGCTGACAAAGAACTGGCCATAAATCTGTTTCCTTTGAAATGAAGATTGGTTTCAAGTAACAGCATTTGAAAAAAAAAAGCATTAGGAATTATGTGCATCAGGGAGCGCAGAGCAGTTGAAATAGATCGATTCTGTATCTTCAGCCATTACAAATACAGTGTCCCCTCTCCCCCTTCCCTTGCCTGCGGCGTAAGTAGAACGCACACCTGTTACGTACGAGCCAGTCTTTATATCTAGGGCAGATATTTGGTGAAGACATGGTGTAGCACTGACTACAAACTGGCTGTCTGCAATCATGAACAAACATCAATAAGCTCTGTCACGTTACAGGGTTTTGCTTGCTTAAAAAAAAATTGCATCCTGCAAACTATACTGACTACAGTTTTTTGAATTGCTTATAAGGGAGCTGCTAATGTCCGCGATTAATATGTACCTTGGTTCTTTACAGCCAGGAAACACAATTTTAGTTTAACTCCCATCAGCATCAAACTTCCATTGATTTTGAAAAGCATTGGTTTTGAAAAGCATTCAATACTCTTTGCAGACTTATCACTTTTCATATTTGAGCTGAAGTAGGGCGAGTGGTGAAAGGGAAAGAAGGGTGCAGGGAGAGTGGTGAAAGGGAAAGAAGGGTGCGGGGAGAGTGGTGAAAGGGAAAGAAGGGTGCGGGGGAGAGTGGTGAAAGGGAAAGAAGGGTGCGGGGAGAGTGGTGAAAGGAAAAGAAGGATGCGGGGAGAGAGGTGAAAGAAAAGAAGGGTGCGGGGAGAGAGGTGAAATGGAAAGAAATCTACAGGGAGAGAGGTGAAAGAGAAAGAAGGGTGCGGGGAGAGTGGTGAAATGGAAAGAAATGTACAGGGAGAGTGGTGAAAGGGAAAGAAGGGTGCAGGGAGAGTGGGTGAAAGTGAAAGAAGGGTGCGGGGAGAGTGGTGAAAGATAAAGAAGGGTGCGGGGAGAGTGGTGAAAGGGAAAGAAGGTGCGGGGAGAGTGGTGAAAGGGAAAGAAGGGTGCGGGGAGAGTGGTGAAAGGGAAAGAAGGGTACGGGGAGAGTGGTGAAAGGGAAAGAAGGGGGCGGGGAGAGTGGTGAAAGATAAAAAGAAGGGTGCGGGGAGAGTGGTGAAAGATAAAGAAGGGTGCGGGGAGAGTGGTGAAAGATAAAGAAGGGTGCGGGGAGAGTGGTGAAAGGGAAAGAAGGGTGCGGGGAGAGTGGTGAAGGGTGAAAGAGGGTGCGGGGAGAGTGGTGAAAGGGAAAGAAGGGTACGGGGAGAGTGGTGAAAGGGAAAGAAGGGTGCTGGGAGAGTGGTGAAAGATAAAGAAGGGTGCGGGGGAGAGTGGTGAAAGGAAAAGAAGGGTGCGGGGAGAGTGGTGAAAGGGAAAGAAGGGTGCGCGGGGAGAGTGGTGAAAGGGAAAGAAGGGTACGGGGAGAGTGGTGAAAGGAAAGAGAGGGGGCGGGGAGAGTGGTGAAAGAGAAAGAAGGGTACGGGGAGAGTGGTGAAAGGGAAAGAAGGGTGCGGGGAGAGTGGTGAAAGGGAAAGAAGGGTGCGGGGAGAGTGGAGACTGCAGGGGAAGGAGGTGGAGGGAGGTTGGAACGAGTGAGGTGTCATGGACACTTCGCGCTCCCCCCTAACCCCCACTCATCCCACCCCTTCCCCCCATCCCCGAGCAGTTGGTCAGTAATGAATAACACATGGATAATGTCCAGTGCCTGTGGTCCTCTCACTGCCGAAACAAGTGTCAATACCATGCCACGCCACGGTTGTTCAATTCAGACTGAGGGCAAAACCTATGTAAACTAAAGATATCAGCTTCCGCTCTCTCCTCCCTGGCATCTTCTGGTTCAGTCAAGGTGTTGCTGGGCCTCTCGGCCTTCGGGCCTGGCCACAGTCATCATGATGTTAAGGTATGTGACTTCTGTGCTTTTGCGTATCTATCTTTTGTTAGTCTAGACAGAGAAGGTCTTACTTGAAAGGTAGAATTCCTGGGAATGTCTTTTATAATTTGTAGTCAAAATAAATACATGTCTAAATTCTAAGAGCCTGTTTATTGAAAGAATGTTATATCATATTCTGCTTCGTCCTATCTGGTATGTTTCTGAACGTGTATGAAGAAGTTTCTCTAACATCTCACACTGTCCTATCAAACCTCACACTAGCTCATATCCAGCTTTGTATCTCTGATTAAATGATTCTCTCTCTCTCTCTCTCTCTCTCTCTCTCTCTCTCTCTCTCTCTCTCTCTCTCTCTCTCTCTCTCTCTCTCTCTCTCTCTCTCTAACAATAGCGGTTCTTAGAAATCTTAGTCCTTAGTCGGCTGCAGTGTTGGCTTTTCTAACATCCCACAGTTACCTGAGTAAGATCCCCAATATCCCCAAACGCTGCCGAGTAACATCCCCAACACATGACAGCACAAATACCGTTTGTATGACAGTTCAGTGACCCTCAAAACACAAATTCCGTTCGTGTGATAGTAATATGAAAATCCCGTTCTTGCCGTCCACAGAGAACCAGCCGTTCCTTAATGCAGAACTCATCTATTCCCTCGATGCTTTGGTTTAGATATACATACCCCAAACCATACATATGCAATTTACAACGAATACCAGATACCCAGATTGTTTTGTAACGAGAATCTTACTCAAACAATGTACAATATGGTTTTCGTGGTAATGTTGTCTCGTCCATTCTTGTCAACCTTAGCATGTATTGTACACACTGACTTTTTAAAGAGCAAATCAAGTGTGCCTTTTCACAATGGTGAGCTGCACTACTTAGTCCCCACAATTCAGCCCCGTTTTGAACAATTGGTTGTACTTGTGTGTCAAATATTTTTAGATATACAACGAGGGAACTTTTAATTTGAACATTTTTTTTGCAGTATACATAACATTGCATTTTTGGCTCTGCTGGCAAGATTTTGACACTGCACAGTAAAACTCAAATTCGTTGAAAAAAATGAATGTTTAGATATCATAAACAGTAACAACGGACATAAGGATTCAATAGTAAGTCCAATATTCTCTCGCTGCTAGGTATCCACCTTTCCTAAAAAAACAACTATATTACTATTTCTCACATTCAACTCTTGGCGGAGTCCTTCAGCTGCTCCATGTAGGCTATCTAATTGTGTCTGTTATCCAACTATAGTTTCAGACAAGAGAGCCATTTCATTGGCCAGAATTAATATCAATAATTTCAAAGTAAACACACGTAAAGGTAGCGCCATGTTTCCTATTTCTGATCACTTCCAACGCTAACTCATTTTTGAATAAAGGAAACAACACTGGGCTGGTAACTTCACCCTGTCTTACCTCCGGGTACAATGTATATAGTTTGTCAGTTTTGAGCCAGAACAAAATCTAGTCCTGACAATGATATACATGGTGTGAATACATCTAAAAAGTTTTCCTTTCATGCCATTTTTTTCAAAAGAATTGGCCACAAGATTTCTATCAATGGAGTCCAAAGATTTTTTTTTTTCAAAATTAACACAAAACTGCTTTTGTATCAAAAGTAATGGTGAGTACATATATGATCAATAGTGCAGTCGCCTCTTTTAAACCCAGCTTGATACTGCCCTGTAATATTATGTATGTCAACCCATTCCTGAAATCCCGTTGTTTACGATAGTGCTATAAAGTTTACGCTCGTGTTAGACAGCGATACCCCTCTGTAAAAAATTAGGATTTTTTTTTTATCACCTTTTCTGAATAAGGGTAGTACGATACTTTTTGTCCAGTTTTCTGGTAATATTCCTTTATCAAACAGCATTAAAAACTTTACAGAGAAATCAATAATCCTACCCATAGCTTACTTTAAAATCTTCCTAATAATCCGTCTGGACCAGCTGATTTGCCAGTTTTTAAAGTTCCATCTTGCTAAAAACACGTCTTTCTCTGATATTGGGCAGTCCATGGAACCTCACCGTCATCTTCGTCATTAGTATCATCATAAACTAAACAAGAATCTTTGTTTGCTACTTTGTTTTCAGTCATTTGTTTCAAGTGATTATACCAGTCAGCCATTGTTATGTTGTTATAGGGTTGTTTTCTATTAACGAAGACTCCATGCACATTCTCTCAAAACTGTTTATTAACTAATTAACTGATTAATAACTAATGCAACTAACGATCCTAACAATGTCGTTGTTGTTTTTCTTTTAATTTTAGCAGATATTTTGTACTATCTCCTGGCTATACTGTAGGCAACGCGGTCGGCAGCATCCCTCGTCTGCTGAAATGTTCTCAGAAATCTTCTAGCTTTTCATTTACTTAGTTTACACTGATCATAGCATCAGTCATTTTTTCCTTTTCGTTTTGTTAAAGCAAGTTCGCTCTTTCATGCAACCAGCGTGAGTTTAAAGACATGCAACAAACATATTCAAGGATTCATTACAGTCACGATCAATCATATTCATAGTACCATCAAGAAATGACAATTCTTTAACTAAATGCTTCGTATGGATATAAGTTTGCTCAAAAGAAGCGTTCCATACGAACTTTTTCAAAAACCTCACAACCATTTTCAGTATTCGAAAACTTTGTGTTAAGAGAATATATTCTAAACTGGAATTCGACAGGTAAATGATCAGGTTCTGATCTTTGTTAAAGCCAAACTATAAGACGGCAAACCGACTGAGAAGAAATTTCAAGGCGTCAGAAAAAAACGTCGTTCTCAATATACTCTGAATCAGAATTACCAGTGTAGTGACTTTCAAGATCACCAGTATATTCCATTAAGTATGTACAATCCCAGCGAGGTATACATATATAATGAACATTTTCAATAATCATTGAGTACCTTATTTGATGATTTTCTTTCTAAACGATCAGAGCAAAAAAAAAAAAAAAAAAAACAACAAAAAACAAAAAACAAACAAAACTCAGTTATAAGTATCATGCTCGTGGAAAATATCTTGAGAAACCTTGGCCATTCTACTGCTCAAATTACTTGCACATCATTCAAATCAAGCATGCAGCCAGTAAGACATCCTTCGAGAGAAAGAAAGAAAGTCATTGTCAAAATAAGCATAATGTGGTGGGACACTGGGGTGGCACATATGAACCAATATGTAATACATCTTCTGTTAAAGCAAACAAAGACTTGTCAGTCAAAAAAGAAAGAGGATTAAAGCAGTTCATGTGGAGCTCTATAACATAAAGCATACAGTCATCTCTCTCTCTCTCACTCTCTCTTCTGTCTCTCTCTCTTTCTGTCTCTCTCTGTCTCTTTCTCTCTCTCTCTCTCTCTCTCTCTCTCTCTCTCTCTCTCTCTCTCTCTCATTACCTGAGAAACACACAGACTCCAGCAGTGGAAAACACTCGTGAATGTATACAAGGAATCATCATTGTTCATTCATTCCGCAATGACCTACCAACCATGTGCTGATCAACCACAGGGGCGGGATGCAGATCAATTTTTAAACGATAAAAAGCTAGCGAATATGACTGATATGACTCGGAATCGTTTTTGGTTAAGGGAACGAGAATGGATGAAATTGCGGAATTCGCTTCTCTTCCGCCTCTAACCCGTCTCAGACAAACCTCCTTAGGGGCCAGAAGATGAATTATGACCAAAATG
>JADBJO010004868.1:172500-175000 GCA_016801955.1 Conus betulinus
TTGTGCGTGTGCGCGTGCGCGCGCGCACATGTGTACATGCCCACTTGTGAAGCACGCGCGCGCGCATCTTGACGCGGATCCGCCCCCAAATCGTGCTAGTCTTAACCATTTACCCTCTTTCCATCAAGTTTCATTCAAAGCAGCCATGTACTTCTCGCACAATCCTGCTACCAGACAGACAGACCGACAAACCAGCCAACACAGACGTAGGCTCCAAACTTAACCTTCCATGGCGGAAGTCATAACTGACGACTTGAGAAGAAGGGGAGACAATACTTATGGCTGCTTTTGCGAATCAGTTGTCGTTACTACTTTCGGTGCATGGAAACTATAAATAATGGTTGAGCATAATTTGAAGAGATTCATTTCCCCTTTTGACATCACACTGTTCAAGATAGTGTTCATCTTGTTCAAATAAAGATGAAGTGGGTTTTTTAAAATGGACAGAAGCTGACTTAATATATAGATGGTACACTTAGCCTTAGATTTTCATCTCAGTCACTTTATATTCCAACAAGATGTAAAGCATATAACGTACTCCCAGTTTATCTTTCTGAAAAAAGTCACAATCAAACATGCGTCATAATGTATTTGACATCACAATCAAACATGCGTCATAAAGAGATATTCCATAAAGAAGAAAAACCGTTACAGCCGTTAGTAACGGCTATTCTGGTAAAATAAAACATCGGACATCATCCGTGACCCATACTGAACATGCCTACAAATTTTCAGAAAGATCGACCCAGGGTTTTGTCTGGAGCGAATGGGACACATTTTGACCTGGGACAGACATACAGACAACATTTCTTCGTTCCCATTGTAAAGTACTGCTTGTTCTATAAGAACTGGGAGTACAAAAAGGAAGAGATACACCCGTGGGTGTCAGTGCAGCGTAGAGAAATGCCGAACAAAACCAGCTGGGAGCAGTCCTGCTTCCCTGTTGGAAGCCTGCGCTGTGTTCACCACATACGGTGCATACACTCACAGGGCAATCCATCAAAAGGTCAAGGGACTATAACTGCTCTGTAAGTCGCGTTTCCTGATTCGTCCGAATCTGTTGACTCCTTTCCGATTGACAGAGAGAAATCTCGGCATTGACCTGCTGCTTGGGGGCTGGGTGAAAACAAAAAGCATTCGTATCACTTTTTTCACTACCCTGATAAAATAAAATTTCGTTTCGTTTCGTATACATTAAAGGACGTTGATGCATAAACCAATTGTGGGCTGATATGTGGGCGGGGGGGGGTATCTATCTATCTATCTATCTATCTATCTATCTATCTATCTATCTATCTATCTATCTATCTATCTATCTATCTATCTATCTATCTATCTATCTATCTATCTATCTATCTATCTATCTATCTATAAAGATGTCTCACTAATGGCGGGGCTGGGAAAATAATCGCTGACGGAAATGTCCGCACCAAACTCGAAGCCCGGGGGGGGGCCTGTAGCTGTCGACACCGGTTTGAGAATGTGTGATAGAGTGGCAAGCTAGTTTCCTGCAGGGACGACGGATGAGGGTGGTGGGTGGGAGAGGGTGAGGGGTGCGGATGGGAGGGAGGGGTAGAGATGAGGGGGGGGGAGAGGGGGGGGGGGGAGGAAAGGGGGTGAACTAGGGCCTTTGGATGGCAGGTACACGAGGGTGGGATGTTCAATGCCTAGAAACTTTTTTGAGATCGAAATGGCAGACAGACAGACGGACAGAGAGACAGACATACACACATGCACTCACGCACATCTCTCTCTCTCTCTCTCTCTCTCTCTCTCTCTCACACACACACACACACACACACACACACACACACACACACACACACACACACTTCCGTCCCCCGCTCTCCTGCCTTCTTCCCACCTCCACGCCCACACACCATGCGCGAGAACTGTTCACGCTAACATGTTGCTCAGGCCAGTCAGACTGTCCGATTTCACTGACCGAGGAAAACACAGCCCCCTCCCCCTCCTTTTGGTGCTCTCCTCTCTTCCTAACCCCTTCCCCCCCCCCCTGTCCGCCCACACACACAAACACACTCTCCGTCTCCTTTCCCCCCACCACCCCCCCTTCCGTGTCCTACTCTTTCCGTGTCCAAACAGCTTCTGACGTGTACTGGTCAGTGGAGTGTAACGGACGCCAGAATGTCGAAATCAGTATTGACATCGTCTGCAGATCGACATTCGTCAGCACGGATGTGCTAACAATAACTGGAATTTTTTTCTGCACCAGAGTTGAGTTTGCTACAGGCTCAATTAAAAAGACAAAGACTACGAGTTTGCTACAGGCTCAATCAAAAAGACAAGGACCACACATTCGAGTTTCATCCAATCAAAAATAGTCCGCCTCTTCTCCGGGCCGTAGGGCTTACTATTTTTGATCCAATAAATGGCTGCGTATCTGCGAGCGTTGCTCAAATTCCCTGACCAACACAGCAGGTATCTGTATCTCTCGGGCCTGGCTGACGCCGGGATATGTTATGAAATAAACATAGAGTAC
>JADBJO010004868.1:180000-182638 GCA_016801955.1 Conus betulinus
ATTTCGGGTTCTTTTCTGTAACATTACAGCCTCTGTGTCAGTCAGTGGAAACAAAATCAATGTGAATGTTTTGGTATAGGGCATAGATTAATGTGAGCGTGCTTGCAGAAGGCAAAAATTGATGTGGACGATCAAACGGTGGGCAAGATTTATGTGAACGTGTGAGTGTGTGGAATAAATTTCACGTGAAACTTTTCATGGATGGCAAAAGTAATGTTAATACTTTAAAACGGCAAAAATATTAATTAATGTGTCACTGAAAAGCAACGAAAGCAGATTTTTGAGGACTATCAGGTGCTCTCTCTCAGATTGGAGAGAGAGAGAGAGAGAGAGAGGAGAGAGAGAGAGAGAGAGAGAGAGAGAGAGAGAGAGAGAGAGAGAGAGAGAGAGTCTCAATCGCTCGTCATAATAGACGCTCTCAATCAGTCATCATACAGACAGACCAACACACGCACACAATGCAATGACATCACACTCTCCAGTGACGTCTATTCACAGGCCCAATTTCAGGTTGTATTGCAACCGACGAGCAAGTCAACGCTTTCCTGTTCATGCTGACGTCATAAGATGCGGTGGATTATGCGCGCCTCAAAGTGACGTCAGGAACTTGTTCACCATTCGAGCCAATGCCAGCAGCTATTTCAGCCAGAGCATTCAAGGTGTGTGCTTCAAGTCATGTTGAATACATAGTCAAGCCGATCACGGGAGGCCGAATGAGGGTGGATGTGTTTCCTTTTTAAACGATGACTGAAGTCACAAAGCACAACTATTAACAGCCGCTTTGCACTTCAGTTATTTCCTTACAACGACCTTAATTCTTCTCCTTATGATGACTCAGTTATTTCCTTACAACGACCTTAATTCTTCTCCTTATGATGACTCACTCTGTCCTCCTTACAATGACCCACTCTGCCCCCTTACAATGACCCACTCTGTCCCCCTTACAATGACTCACTCTGTCCTCCTTACAATGACCCACTCTGTCCCCCTTACAATGACCAATGACCCTGCCCCCTTTACAATGACCCACTCTGCCCCCCTTACAATGACCCACTCTGTCCCCTTACAATTACACTCTGGGCCCCTTACACTCTGCCCCCCTTACAATGAACCACTCTGTCCTCCTTACAATGACCCACTCCGTCCTGCTTACAGTGACCCACTCTGTCCCCCTTACAATGATCCACCTCTGTCCCCCTTACAATGATCCACTCTGTCCTGCTTACAGTGACCCACTCTGCCCTGTCCCCTTACAATGACCCTCTCTGTCCCCCTTACAATGATCCACTCTGTCCCCCTTACAATGACCCACTCTGTCCCCTTACAATGATCCACCTCTGTCCCCTTACAATGACCCACTCTGTCCCCCTTACACATGACCCACTCTGTCCCCCTTACAATGATCCCACTCTGTCCCCCTTACAATGATCCACCTCTGTCCCCCTTACAATGATCCCACTCTGTCCCCCTTACAATGACCCACCTCTGTCCCCCTTACAATGACCCACTCTGTCCCCCTTACAATGATCCCCTCTGTCCCCTTACAATGTCCCACTCTGTCCCCCTTACAATGACCCACCTCTGTCCTCCCCTTACAATGACCCACCTCTGACAATGACCTCTGTCCCCTTACAATGATCCACCTCTGTCCCCCTTACAAT
Organism: Conus betulinus; assembly: GCA_016801955.1. Classification (NCBI taxonomy): domain Eukaryota; kingdom Metazoa; phylum Mollusca; class Gastropoda; order Neogastropoda; family Conidae; genus Conus; species Conus betulinus. The sequence continues at coordinate 181,662 of JADBJO010004868.1, forward strand.
GATCCACCTCTGTCCCCCTTACCACCTCTGTCCCCCTTACAATGATCCACCTCTGTCCCCCTTACAATGACCCACCTCTGTCCCCCTTACAATGATCCACCTCTGTCCTCCTTTCAATGACCCACTCTGTCCCCCTTACAATGACCCACTCTGTCCCCCTTACAATGACCCACTCTGTCCCCCTTACAATGACCCACTCTGCCCTACCCACCTCCCCCCTTACAATGACCCACTCTGTCCCCCCTTTACAATGATCCACCTCTGTCCCCCTAACAATGATCCCACTCTGTCCTCTTTACAATGATCCACCTCTGTCCCCCTTACAATGATCCACCTGGACCCACTCTGTCCTCTTTACAATGATCCACCTTTGTCCCCCCTTTCAACGACCCAACTCTGTCCTCCTTACCACTATCCAACTCTGTCCTCCTTTCAACGACCCAACTCTGTCCTCCTTTTAACGACCCAACTCTGTCCTCCTTACCACTATCCAACTCTGTCCTCCTTTCAACGACCCAACTCTGTCCTCCTTACCACTACCCAACTCTGTCCTCCTTTCAACGACCCAACTCTGTCCTCTTTTAACGACCCAACTCTGTCCTCCTTACCACTATCCAACTCTGTCCTCTCTTTCAACGACCAACTCTGTCCTCCTTTTAACGACCCAACTCTGTCCTCCTTACCACAGCTCTGTCCTCATTCAAACGACCCAACTCTGTCCTCCTTACCACTGTCCACTCTGTCCTCCTTTCAACGACCAACTCTGTCCTACTTTCAACGACCCAACTCAGGTCCTTACAACGACCCAAACTCAGTTCTTACAACGACCCACTCTGTCCTTACGATAAACTCGATTCCAACTCTGTCCTTGCAACGACCCAACTCTGTCCTTACAATGATCAACTCAGTTCCTGTACAACGATCCAAACTCTGTCCTCCTTACCAGTATCCAACTCTGCAATCTTACAGTGACCCAA
>JADBJO010004869.1:0-39761 GCA_016801955.1 Conus betulinus
CAGGAACAATGTTCACACATGGACACAGAGACAGGACACCATGTAATGTGGTTTGCCAGACCTGACAGTCAACCAATGACACCTCACAAAACATTATGAACCATACATATTAGCACTTATATAAAGAAATGCCGTAACACAGGACCACAGCCATCGACAATTTGATCTATGCTAGGTCAACATAACACAGGAACAAGCAGCTCTGAACCCCAAAAAAAAAAAAAAAAAACAAACAAACAAAAAAAAAAAAAAAACAAAAACAAAAAACAAAAAAAAAAAAGAAAAACAAACAAAAAAAAAAAAAAAAAAAAAAAAAAAAAAAAAAAAAAAAAAAAAAACAAAACAAAAAAAAAAAAAAACAAAAAAAATCAATGGGATAAGCGACACACAATTATGGAGCTACCCAAGCCGTTCACCTGAGGGGTTACATCTACATCTATCTCGTATCAAACAACTCGGTCAAACAGAGTAACACCTGGGCGTACTGAGCTCTGTGATCACAGGGACTCTCACAACACACACACACACACACCACACACACACACACAGGCACACGTACACACACACACACACAACAATACACGCACAATACACCTACACACAAACACACATACACAACAACATACAAACACAGGCCACACACACCACACACACACCCATACACACACACCACATCCAACACAGGCACAAGTACACACACACACACACATGCACACACACACATACGCACACACAACACGCACGCACACACACATGCACCCACACGCAATGCACACGCCACCGAACAACACACACACGCTAAACCTGCGTCCTCTGTCAGTGCAGACGGTTGAGTGCTGCAGCCAGGCATCCACTTGGGTGTGAGTGATTGATGAGGCCTGAAACACATCAAATGCCATCAATCATCATTGATTAGTCAATAGGAGTTAGGTGATCAATCATGACTCTAAGATCCGCATCAACTTGACTTCAATCTACCATGATTTGTCACCTGGATGTGAAGTGATGATAATGTCCATGAGACAACATTGTTCAAATGACAGCAATCATCACTGATTAGTCTATCTTAGGTGTGAAGTGATTGATGATGGCCCTGAGATCATACATCAAAATAACAATTCAATCATCATAATGACTGTACTTTGGGTGTGAAGTGAATTGATGATGTTCCCTGAGATAACATAAATGACAATCAATCATCATTTATTAGTCCATTTTGGGTGTGAGGAATGATGATAGCTCTGAGGATGGAACAGGTTTACAATCACTCGACATAGGATATAAAGCTCATGCATTCCGCTTGCATCCGGGACTTGATTATCCAATATTTCATGGGTTATGGATTACCTTTTACAAGACGCTTCAATTGAATCAGTGTTTCTCCAATGTTTTTACTTGAAAAACATGGTGCACTTCAAGGTCCACTGCTCTCATCCCTTGTTCACCTTTGGACATGACAAACTATTATAGTCTCCACTGTTACAAAGCTGATGCACCATTAAGGTCCACTGATGTCAGACAGTGACACTTTTTAGCAAGACTTCTTGAAAAACTTTGTTCCAGTTATGTCCACCTGATATTTTTTTTTCAGTTCTTGAAAAAAAAAGTTTTCATCGGATCTCAAGATCTTATTTGAGAAATGATTTTTAAACAAGTTCAGAATGTTCTTGAAACTGTTCCATAAATTTCTATGTATGTGGCTCTTTTTTTCAACAACCTGATTTTTTTTTTTTCATTTCACAACCCTTAACAGTCAGTGACTATAAAATAAATTGTTCTATAATGTATTGACTGGAACTGAGGCCCCACTGCTATCCTTATTTCACTTGAATTATGCATGACTGCGTTTGCTCGCCACTGTTTTCCTAACAACCCGCTTGCACTTAAGGAAACTATTGTCACCTTTTCTGTTGACCTCCATACATGGCTGGAATGCTAAAGCTTCACAGAATTCAGTCTTCTGGCCAAGTCAGCTGATGATTACGGATGGACAGGATTTATTACTGAGCTGACAATAATGACTATCTGGAGAAACTGAAAAGGCTTTGTGAAAATAGTATGCATGAAAACTGCTGTATGAACTGTATGCTGGCGTAAGTCAAAAGAAGGTGTAACAATTCACCAAAAAAAGGTTAACAACAAAGGATTGGAATGGTGAAACAGGTGAAACACATACAAATATATCAGTATTATTCCTGACAACAATATTGTCTCGGACTGAAAATTCTCATACACTTTAAAGTCAATGAATAGCCAAACATTCTATCTGAGAAAAAATGAAGTCACTTAAGGTGATGCAAAAACAAAAAAGGGCTGGGGGGGGAGGAGGGAGGACTCAAACATTATAAACACGACGTATGCAGTATTTTACATTGGAGCGCGGACTGGTGGAAAAGTGGCCAATGTGACAAAAACAGGTTTCAAAAACAGTGGTTGGGAAAGTATGTGGACATGGGTGGGTGGAGGGGTGGTGAGGACAACTTTTTACACATTCTGGTGATATTACATCAGGAAAAGACAGATCATTACGATGAAAACAAACCATTGCACCAACAGCACGGTAGTAGATGGTAAAACAGAAATGAAGGTTTGAACAAGCAAAAACATCCACTATTGTAAATTTCAACTACAGCGCATCACAAATCGAGCGCAAACATGCAAAATGCATTGAATGGCTGTGGACACTGTACCACTCAAAACCACCAGAAGATGACTGCAAATAAGGAGAACGTACAATGCACATTGCCCAAATGTGTGGTTGAATGATATGATTGCAAAGGAGAAGAGAATAAAAGGGTAATTGGAAGAAGAATAAAGGGATAAATTGAAGGAATAAAGGTAACTGGGGGTAGGGGGGAGATGAGGGGAAGTACATGAGCCAGTGTAAATGGGTGCATGTCTGTGTGTCGAAATTCATTGCCAGTTTTAGGGGGTTTGTGTATGGGTGTTTGTTATTCAATTCTCAGTGATGTGGTTTTTTTCCCTTTTAATGTTTCATATCAAACCTTGTCGGGACACCGTATGTATGTTTCTTGGATGAAAAGATCTGTGAAAATAGGTTCGTCATAGAAGAGTGACGGATAAAATGGGGAGGCGTCAGATTGTTCTTAGGTGGCGTGTATACTGCTGTGTGACAATGTTTTTATCTGATGGTGGACGGTACTGTCTTCAATTCTGTGCTTGCTTTTTCGTGTAGCTCTCAAGTTTGTTGCGATTGTTTGGTGGTTTGCATGGGTGCCGGGCACTGTGGGGATTGTTAAAAGCCTAGCAAGTAAGACTATGGTGGGTCTGACACGGCTCATGTTGGTTTAATAGCTGATATGCACAATCAGTATCCATCTGGATCAATAAGTGCTCTGACTTTATCTGAATACTGAACTGAACGTATTGGATGTGAATAGTTGAGGATGGCCTGAAATCAACATCCATAACATTAATTAATCACTATTCTGATAAACAGATACGGATGTGGGTCAGGATGTCCAGAACAGTTTGATGACAAACTACATGCCCCTGATGTTGACCAGGTGATTGATCATTTGGACGCAGATCCTTGTGTTCTTCTCTGTCGTTGGTATCTCAGTGATAAATGCCATCACACACACGCACTGCAGTAAACACACAAACACTAAGTTAACAGAATCCACACAGCAGTTAAAAGCCACCAACACAAAGTCAGATTGGAGACATCCAAATCCACCTGCAGAAAACAAACACAACACAAACTGGATGAGACAAACTTCAACAGACATTCAACAACAAGATGTATAGTATCACGCTCCCTGTTACAATAAACAACACAAACCCAAACATGTAGACATACACAACTATCACTCATTTGTGGAATTTAAAAAGTACTGACTCCTGAGAAAAAGAACAAAACCAACTTGCATTCGCATTTGCCCTTTGCAAGGCATATTGACAGTTCCTGACGTCCATGTCAACCAGCGGGATGAGACCTATGCCACATGAGACAAAGGGTGCTCATGAGCGAAGTTGAAAAATGCCTGAGTGGCCCGAGACTTTCAGGCCTGTGAGTAGGTAAAACTATTCCTGCCGGGAATGTGATCGAGTTCCATCTACAAGAGTCATACTATGTAGAGGACACATTTTCATATCATTTCTGATAGCAACAGATCTAATCTTGAATTAAGGAACAGATCAAGACACAGGGGGCATGTGTAATGTAATACCATTTATTGGAAGCCCATGCAGTCATTTGCCTTTCCACATTTTGTACGCCATTTGTCTGCAACACATGGAGAGGTGTTGCTTGAGCATTGGACCATAGAATTTGTTGCTGTTTACCACTTTTTCAGAAATGTTTGTCTACAACACATGGAGCTTGTTTGAGTATGCATCCACAGAAAATTTTTTTTTTTTTTTGTAGGGGTTTTGGGGGTTAACACTAGAAATATTTGTCTGAAATGCATTGCCGCAGTCTAAAGATTTTGTCACTTGGGAATGACAAAGAGACGGTGTTTTGTGTCAAATAATCCATTGTTCTTGTGTTCAACAAATAAATAAGCAACTTTCAGCTTTCCATACACTGACCTGAGTTTGGTTTCTCAGGCTGTCTGTACTGGATTGTCACTCATGTTGCGTGGGTTTGACTCATAGAATCAATCTAACTATGGTCAGTTAAAAATCTATCAATGGTGTCAAGTCTTGAATCTCCAGTCACAACAACAGACAATAGAGGCTAATAACAATGTCTGATTTCAACACAGATAAAACCTGCAATTACCAGCCTAGGTGAAAGAGATGCGGAGGATGGTTGTAACAGCTGTTACCTGAAAGACCGGACATGACCAAATGGCTAAATCGTTTTTTGAGGACATCGAAGCTTGTAACAGGAGCCTGAAGTTGAAGAGCGTGACACACAGGTGGAGGCGCTGTGTCAAAGAGTGCCATGGAACTGACACAAACAGAGGTAGATGAGGAAGCACACTGGAACATGTGTCTTGAGCAATTGCAAGATGAGTAGAACTAGATGATGAAGGAGAAAGGACCCCCCATGTTCTTCTTCTACCCAACTGGAATTTATGAAGATCGATGTGAAAAATGTAAAAAGGAAGCATGTATGCTTTTAAGAAAAGCACGGTGAAGGAAAAAGGTGGGAAGACGTTGCCAGGACAGAGTTTCAACGAACGGGAGGATGCAAATCTGTCATAAAGAAAGAGGCCTGGAGACAAGTTTACGGGCCCCTTTTGGCAGGGTCTGAGCAGTGTCGTTGTCCAGATAGAACATTGCAGAAATATGTTGTGTTTGTCATTCTGAACAGGCAGGTCAGATAATGCACCCGAGCTGAGCGAAATTAAGGCTAAACAGATGTTTTTGAGAATCAAGCTGATATAAGAGAAAACAGAGCTGTGTGCACAGACATAGATTGCGGTGTTTGGCATGGCATCTCAGACAATGCTCTTGGCAAACTGTGCAGATGTCCCATGTATAGAACTAATGCCTCTTGTGTGATGGAGGTATCTATCACAGATAATATATTATGGCCTCCCCCGAGAATACCATCATATAAACCTCCCCTGATAGAACCCATCGTAACTCGCCCTGATCATCCATCACAACCTCCCATGAGATTCATCACAACCTCTCATACTATCCATCACAACCTCACCATGAACTCATCAAACCTCCCCTAATAATCCATACATACCTCCCCTAATAATCCATCATAACCTCCCCTAATAATCCATCATAACCTCCCTAAAAATCCATCTAACCTCCCCTAAAAATCCATCATAACCTACCTAAAAATCCATCATAACCTCCCAGATAATCCATCATAACCTCCCTAATGAGCCATCATAACCTCCCCTAATGATCCATAGCATACCCTCCCCTGATAATCCTCGTCCTGACAAGGCATTTACTGATGACAAGTTAATTACTTACCCATAGAGCTACAGTGGTGCCAAAGGTCTGGTGCATGCCCGAATGATCTCATAGTATAGCCTCATCATTAGCACTTATTTTAGAGCGTGGGTAGGAAAGTGTCACCATAGCACCCATAGGGATGAACAAGTTGAACACATTCAACGATCTGAAATAGGTATCATATTGTTTGCCTATTCATCATGTTCCACTGTATGATGAACACACTGAACACATCCACGATCTGAAATAGGTACCATGCTGTTTGTTATTCACCATGACTTCACCGTATGATGAACACACTGAACACATCCACGATCTGAAATGAGGTGACCGGACCACCTGCTATTTGCACCATGCATCACAACTCTTGCATTGTATGGAAAAAAAGGTTTCACACATTCCTTGCATGGAATGTGCACCATACCCCTGGCTACAGAACATGTAGCCCTGGATGAATAGATAGGCTGAACATATGCACAAACGAAATATGTACTATACCATATGACACACCAGCTTCAGTGAAAGATGATATTAGCTGAACAATTCGCAATTAATTACTAATAACGCATATGCCACCACTCACTGCCCCCCCCCCCCCCCCCCCCCAGTCACGAACGATACACAGTGACAAACAGGATGAACCAATTTCACAGTATGGACATGAACTATTACACCACACACATACACACACACACGTACACACGCACGCATGCATGCATGCGCACACAGACACACACACACCACACATCTGCATGGTACCAGCAGATCACCTTGGAAGCCTCCAGTGGAAGATATTGTGTTTCTTGGCCAGCTGAGTCTCGTGAGACAGCAAGAACTTCAGCAGGTGATCAATGCTGTAATCATCATATCCTCACCATTAATACTGTAGTCATCACTGCATTAAGAACATTACCCTCATCATAATTCCTATCTACACTATCCTGACACCTTAACTGCGTGACACCATCTTTGTCATCATCATCATCATCATTTTCATTTTTTACCATAATGATCAACGTCATCAGACTGTCATTATAACAACCAACACCATCATCATCACTACCACAGCAATCGGTACCATCATCATCAGCAGCATCATCATCATCATTACCATAGCAATCAAATCAATCATAAACCATCATCACAATCAGCATCATGATCACTTACTATCATCTTCATCACAGTCACATTAAACGGCTGTCAGTCAGCTCTGTCAGGCCGAAGTTTTGTGGCAAATGCAGTCATAAGATAGTCACGTGACGCCCACCCTACTTCCGCCTACGGAAGATGCCGAAGATCGTGTACTGTCCGTCATTCAACGAGGCCTGCGCGCAAGGCAACCCCAGGGACCTTGGCGCTAGCGGGGAAGGTAGGGCGGGCATTAGAGTCTGACATGGTAAGTATACTTAGCCAAACAGGGAGTATAATACAAACTCCCCATTTTGGCGTCGTATACTATACCATGTCAGACCATAGCAGAATTTAAAGGAATAGGAGGAGGGCCGAGCGCCCTAATGGTTCCTGGGGTTAACTGTTATGGCTGCATTGGCCGCCACAAATGAAACCCCTTTAGAACCATCAGCCCTGTCATGCGATGTCCCTTAGATAAAAGTTTATGAAAGGTTCTCCGAACGCCAGTAGGCTGCCTCCAGGAGATGGCGCACGGGGACAGAGTGCTGGAACGCTGTGGACGTGGCCAGCGCTCTGACCTCATGGGCTCGAGGGGAAAGGGCTGGGAGGTCTTTGTGGGCCTGGGCATAGGCAGATTTGATAGTATTGGATAGCCACCTAGAAATCGAGCCCGCCGAGATGTCTTTCTTGTTGTTGGGGTTGATGGAAATAAGGAGGCTTCTCTGAGAGGAACGCCTGGGGCGGGACGCTCCCAGTAGTATCTGAGGCACCTAGAGGGTCACAGGTCCATGTCCCCGCCGCCTTCGCTGCCTAAGATATCCGCTAGGGAGCGGATAACAAGGGAGGAGAGGTCGTGCCCGGTTCCTGGTTCTTCGCTAAGAACTCAGGCAGGAACTTAAGCGAGACCGAGCCGTCTCTGTGAAAGGCGATGTCCCGAGGGTCACCACTGAGGGCATGAATCCCACTTCGCCTCCTGGCTGAGGCCAGGGAGAGAAGGAAGGTGGTCTTGAAGGAGAGAATGTCAAAGGGAATTGCGCGGAGGGGCTCGAAAGGGGGTTTTCTGAGGGCGTCAAGAACCAGAAAGAGGTCCCACATGGGAGCGCGCCTAGGGGACTGAGCTTCCCGTAGGGCCACCCCCCCCGAGATAGTTCTCTAAGGAGAAAGTCATTGTCGAATGATGGGCCGCCCAGCTGTCGGATGGTGGTGCATACGGCCGATCTGTAGCCCCGAATGGAACTAGCAGAGAGCTTTCGAGAGGACGAAAGGTGGGATAGGAAATTGCCTATCTGGATGTTGGAGGGGTGGAGGTAGGGGACCGAGTTAGCCGTGCACCACGTGACCCATCTCTCCCATCGGTAATTGTAGAGGGACTCGGTGCTGGTCCTACGCGAGGCCAAGGCCAAGTCCCGTAATCCCTGCGATGCCCCCGCTTCTGTCAGGGTATCTAGGACAGACCGGGGTCTGTCCGCGGGGGGGTGGCGGGGACCGGTGGTCGCAATTTGGTTGGCATATCAGCCAAGCGTGTAGGCGAAGCATCTGGGGGTTGGAGTGAGGGAGGCCCGAGCGAGGTTGTCTGAGCAAGTCCCCGAGGGGGGCTAGCTGGAGAGGGGGAACGTGAGTTAGGGACCTGAGGTCTGGGAACCACGACTGGGTCGGCCACCACACCACGGGTTATAAGGATGAGTTTGGGTCTCTCCAGCCTGGCCTTCCTGATCACTTTGTGAAGTATTGGGAAGGGGGGAAAGGCGTACGCGATGAGTCCCGTCCAGGGGAGGGAGAGCGCATCGACCGCGCGTACGCTCGGAGATCCGGGACGGGAGAGACATACATGGGAAGGCGATGGTTGAAGCGGGTCGCAAAGAGGTCGACCATGGGCTTGAACCAGTGCTCCCATACTGTGGTTAGCGTCAGCTTGTTCAGGGTCCACTCTGTGTGCAGAAGGGTCCCTGAGCGGCTGAGAGAGTCTGCCAGGATGTTTGCGTGTCCCCGCTATGTGTCTGCACGGAGGGTGGTTCCCCGTGCGTGGCACCAGCGAAGGAGGGCCTCTGTCCGTAGGAGAGGCCGATGGAGTGAGCCCCCCCCCCCCCCCCCCCCCCCCCCCCTGTTGATGTAATGGGCTACCGACGTGTTGTCCGTGAGGAGGAGAACCAGTTGGGCGAGATTAGGTGTTGGAAGTGGAGGAGGGCCAGCCTGACCGCTTCAATTCTAATATGTTGATGTGGAGGCGTGCCATCTGTGCGTCCCACCCCCCGAGGCATGACTGTCCCCCAAGTGGGCCCCCCAGCCCGAGTTGGAGGCGTCCGTGTACAGTTCGAGGGACTGAGTTGGGAGAGAGATTGGAACGCCGGTGGTCAGAGTGGACGGATTGAGCCATTCGTCCGTGGCGCCAGAGAACCAGTGGCCGAGGGGAATGGTCAGGTCCCAGCGGTCCGAGGTCTGGGACCAACGACGACGGAACTCCCTCTGCAGCTGGCGTTTGGGGACCCGACCCAGCGGAATGAGGGCTGAAAGGGACTCCATCATCCCTAAGAGGGAGGACAGAGTTCTGGCCGAGGTATGATGCTCCTCGGAGGCGAGAGATGAGGTCCACTATCCCAGCGGACCTCTCTGGGGTCGGGGCGACCTTCATGGCAATCGTGTCGAAAAACTCATCATGCCCAGGAAAGAGAACCTCTGACTGGGAATGAGTTCGCATTTGAGGGGGTTGGTTACAAAACCCCAGGGTGGAACAGAGCCTGAGGAGGCGCGTGTGGTGTGGGCTCAGCACTGAGCCCGGGAGGAGGCCAGGACAAGCCAGTCGTCGAGGTACACCAGGAGGCGAATGTCCTCCTGTCTGGCTAGGGCGGCCATCTCTCCTTGACAACCTTCGTGAAGAGGAAGGGTGCCAGGGAGAGACCAAAGGGGAGAGCTTTGAACTGGAACACCCGACCCTGCCAGACGAACCGGAGGTAACGTCTGTGAGCCGGGTGGGTGAAGGAGGATCTGGAAGTACGCATCCTTCAGATCTATGGAGGTGGCCCTAGGTGGTGGATGGAGTCCCTGATCTGGAGGGCGTGTCCATCTTGAACTTGGTATGTCTGAGGAACTTGTTGAGGGGAGAGAGGTCGAGGATGGGCCTCCATCCCCCCGAGGGTTTGGGATCACGAACAGGTGGGAGTAAAACCCGGGGGGGCTGGCCTGGTGGGCGGGTTGTCCCTGTTCCGTGCCCACCGCGGGGGGGTGTGTCCCCTAGTCACCGGCGAGGGCGTGCCTGTTGGCCGAACCGAAAATTGAGTTGCTGGCGGGGTTTCGATTTCGACCTCTGCGAATTTAGAGGGCGCTTGGCCGGCCCGGCGTTGGGAGATGGGGCTTGTCGGGGATACGGGCGAGTGGGCCTGATGGACCTGGGGTAAGACCGGGCTAGGGGGGCCTGGAAGGGCGTGGCTGAGGCCGGGGGGCAAAGGACGTGGCTGAGGCCGGGGGGCGAAAGGACGCCGCCTGCTTGCGTTCCTCGACCGAAAGGGACATAGCCGAGGTGGAGTACTCGCCAAAGTGCGAGTGATCCTGGCCCGGGACACATCGAGGGAAGCCCTGAGTGCCTTGTTGCTGCGCTGTCCGCCGCAGCCGACAAGTGATGCGATATCCTGTTGACTAGGTGTCGCATGAAGGGATCGCTGAATAAGCGAGGTTCGTCCTGGTGGGGTTCGGAGTTTGTATCCGAAGGCCCTGGACGGCGCCGTCATCCCCAGGCCAGAGTACCTCCGCCCTCTGCAAGAGCATGCTAAGGTAGGCATGCCCTGCAGTGGTGTGTAAGATGCCCATCCGGGCTACTCGGTCCCAGTCCTTTAACGCCTTAAGGAGACAGTGGCCGAAGTAGGGGGGGGGCCGGTTGGGTATCAGGCGACAATCCGATGGGAGATGGCCCACTCCCTGGTGCCGGATTGTCAGCAAAGAGGGAGGTAACAGGGTGCTTCCTGCGGGTCCCAAGTAGGGCGCCGAAAGGGGCCGCATTGGGTGCCGGGGGAAGGGTCTTGACCGGGCGTGGGGACGGCGTCTGCACCCCTGGCGCGTTTCGCCGGACTCTCCCACAGTGAAGTGAGGGACTGAGGAGCTACAATCCTGAGTCTTGAGTGTTGGGCTGGGGGCGGCCCAACGATCTCAGGGAAGGCCAAGATATCGGCAGAGGGAGGGGCGTCCCTCGACACCAAGTCCGGTCGAAACCGTCAATGGTGTTGATGTCATAAAGCGATGAGAAGAGGTCCTCATCGTAGTCCTCCTCAGGCTGTGGGGAGTCTAATTCCTGGGAAGGGAGGTCTTCCTCAGGAGGCAAGTGCGCGGGTGCGCGAGGGTCCCGCCCTGGTAGGGTGGTGGTGGGGGGGGGGGGGGGGGGGGGGGGGGGGGGGGGGGGAGGGCGGGACCCTCGTGGCTCTATACTCGGCAGACGGGCTAGGGTGGGAGAGCCCGGACTGCCGATCGGACAGCGCCCGAGGTGGGAGACCCAGGTCGACCCAAGTCTGTGAGGTTGGGTGCCACAATCGACCAAATAGTTGTTCAGGTTGGGTGTGGGTATTGAGCCACTGGTCCCTCTCGGGGGCATAGAGCCACTGGTCCCCGGGGAGATAAGCGGGCTGTGGCGGCCCAGAGTACTGTGCAGGGACTCGCCGGGGACCGGGGTAACCTGGGCAGCAGGGGGGGAATAATAATCGACCGTGGTATGTGGTCCCCCCCCCGGAGCATGCCGGGCCCCAGAGGGAATGGGGCAGGTTACCCGTGGTCCCGCTGGTAGATCCTCCCCCCGGAGGAACGGGACCGAGGACGTTGCCCAAGTGGGGGGCCGAGTAGGTCGGGCCCCCAACGTCCTGAACCCCTAGGGGAACCTGCGACGGGCGAGCGGGGTTGGTCGGCCGTCTTTGTGTATGATCACAACCGGTGGATGCACTCGGTGTTCCCATACGCCCAGAGTTATGGACATGTGCATGGTCGTGCCAAGACGTGGCCATAACACTGCATCCGGAGCTAAGGGGACGCTCCTCGTGCAGGGGTGTTGGCTGCACCTGTGCACGGAGGGGGAGAGCGTCGTGAGACGGCGAGTCCAGATGGGGGGAAGAAGTGGACCCGCCTGTCTCATAAATGCGAGTGACGGGGGGGGTTCCAGCCCAAGGCCGTCACCCGTGCCTGTCCGCGGCCCGCCCGGCAAGGGTCCCCGGGGGCCGGGGGGTCGCGTGACTCGGCATAGTAAGGTGATGAGTGAGTAAGCGCAGGAAAGCTAGAAGGCAGGGTGGCTGGGGGCGAAGCGGACTCCCGCTGGGATGTTTTGGCTAGGGGGGGTCCCTTAAGTGGGGCCTTGCCCTTAGATTTCCTGGGCATGTCGAATGAAAAGCACTTAGCAATAGCCGCCGGTTGCCTTCTAGCTTTCGAACGCAACGGTCGTGCGTCCGTCGGTCGGGTAGAGGAGGGAGATTCCCGCGTCCCCTCCGCGGGAGGGTCATCTCCAACTACCGCGGCCGTCCGTTCTCCCAAGGAGAGAACGGTTCGCTCGGGGTTGGAACCAACTCGTGGGCTCCGGGAAAGAGCGCGAACCCTGCACGTCAGAGTTGTTGCTCGACCCAGCCGAGTCCTTCACCATATTGGGCGATGGCGCCGAGCGAAACCGGAGCACACGATCGTAAGCGAGAAAGTCACGACGGTCGATCGAGGGGAATAACTAGGGCAATCGATCGACCGTGCGCACACAAAAAATAAAATGAACAACGTACACAATGGAAAATAAGGTAAACAAGTCCGTACAGGGACACAAAGCGCAGCAGAAAAGGCGAAACTGCGCGTGAGAAGCGACCGTGGCGTGGCCCAAAGTGCTGAGTAACGCCACGTGTAAATACCAGGACAACGGTCGATCGCGATCGTTGAGGACACGAAGGCGAGCGAGAATTTCTGGCAAATGAGGGAAGGGGGCAAAGGAATTAAATTGTGGACGAAAAAAAAAAACCCTGTAAAATACTGGGGTATAAGTTGGTGACAAGAGGGGGAGACCGGCGCAAAACAAAATGGACGAGACTGGAAGATGATGGCGACGAGACTGGCTCACGATCGTCGCACAGGAGGTTGTGGAATCGTGGAATAAATGACGAGGGAGGGAACGGAATTTAGTGGCGACTGGGCCGAAGGCGATTGAAAAGGGAGGCCGATGGATAAAGAGAGGCACCGAACCAGCGATGAACGCGGCGATGGAAAATGCCAATCAAGCTGAACCGGTGACGCGGAAAGCAGAACCGGGAGCACACAATCGCGAGAAAAAAATCCGAAAATAAGGTTAGAATGCTAGCCCAGCGATAACCTCACACGTCAAGATACTCTGAGGGATAAGCACAAGCCACAAATAAATGAGTTCAGAATGCGAACACAGCAATCTTTACACAAAGGCAAAGTATAGGCGAGACAGAGCACAAGACTTATCTGCTGCTGGGTGACAGGCCGAAGAAGAATGACGTACAGTACACGAACTTCGGCATCTTCCGTAGGCGGAAGTAGGGTGGGCGTCACGTGACTATCTTATGACTGCATTGGCCACAAAGCCTGACGGGAGCTGACTGACAGCCGTTTATGCTATGGTACCTGCACACACAACACTGCCACATTTCTTACATAGAACCAGGCCTGAAAACACCTGCACACACAACATCACCACATTTCTTACATGAAAGCAGGCCTGGAGCACCTGCACATACAACACCACCACATATCTTACAGAGAACCAGGCCTGGAGCACCTGCACATGCAATATCACCACATTTCTTACATAGAACAAGGCCTGAAAATACCTGTACATACAACACCACCACATTTTTCACATAGAACCAGGCCTGAAAACTCCTGCACATACCACACCACCACATTTCTTACATAGAACCAAGCCTGAAGCACCGGCACATGCAACATCACCACATTTCTCACAGAGAACCAGGCCTGGTGCACCTGCACATACAACATCACCACATTTCTTACAGAGAACCAGGCCTGAAAACACCTGCACATACCACACCACCACATTTCTTACATAGAACCAGGCCTGAAAACACTACACACAAACCACCATCACATATCTTACATAGAACTAGGCCTGAAAACACCTGCACATGCAACATCACCACATTTCTGATTCCAGTGACAGCATCTGTCACTTCAACAAGTTTCAGTAACACTGTCATTACAACTGGTTCCAGTGACACTAACTGTCACTTCAACTGGTTCCAGTGACACTGTCATTACAACTGGTTCCAGTGACACTGTTATTACAACTAGTTCCAGTGACACCAACTGTCACTTCAACTGATTCCAGTGACATTGTCATTGCAACTGGTTTCAGTGACACTGTCATTACAACTGGTTCCAGTGACACCAACTGTCACTTCAACTGGTTCCACTGACACTGTCACTTCAACTGGTTCCAGGGACAGCATCTGTCACTTCAGCTATTCCAGTGACACTGTCATTACAACTGGTTTGAGTGCCACTGCCATTACAACTGATTCTAGTGATGCTTTAATTACAACTGGTTCCAATGACACAAACTGTCATTACAACTGGTTCCAGAGACACTAACTGCCACTACAACTAATTCCAGTAACACCAACTGTCACCATAATGGTTCCAGTGTCATTAATCTCAGTCTCACCAACTGTCACTGATACCGGTCCCAGTGACACTGTCATTATCACTGGCTCCAGTAACACCTGCTGTCATTACAACCGATTCCAGTGACACCAACTGTCATTACAACTGGTTCCAGTGACACCAACTGTCATTACAACTGGTTCATATAGTACTGCCACTACAACTAATTCCAGTAACACCAACTGTCACTAATTCAGGTTCCACCGACACTGTCATTATCACTGGTTCCAGTAACACCTGCTGGCATTAGAACTTCTACCACTGACACCAACCGTCATTACAACTGGTTCCAATGACACAAATTGTCATCAGAACTGGTCCCAGTCATACTAACTGTAATACTGGTTCCAGTGACACTGTCAGTGTCATTACAACTGGTTCCAGTTACACAAATCGTCATCACAACTGGTGTCAGTGACACCAACTGTCAGTACAACTAGTTCCAGTCACACTGTCATTGCCACTAGTTCCAGTGACTCCAACTGTTATTACAACTAGTTCCAGTGACATCAACTGTCATTACAACTGGTTCCAGTGTCACTGTTATTACAACTGGTTCCAATGATATCAACTGTCATTACAACTGGTTCCAGTAACATCAACTGTCATTACAAGTGGTTCCAGTGACACCAACTGTTATTACAACTGGTTCCAGTGACACCAACTGTCATTATGACTGGTTCCAATGACATTGTCATTACGACTAGTTCCAGTAACGTCCTCAGTATTACAACTGGTTCCAGTAACACCAGCTATCACTTCAAGTGGTTCCAGTGACACCAGCTATCACTTCAAGTGGTTCCAGTGACACCAAATGTCACTTCAACTGGTTTCAGTGACAGTCATTACAACTGGTTCCAGTGACACCAACGGTCAGTACAAAAGGCTCCAGTGACAGAAACTGTTGTTAAAACTGGTTCCAGTGACACTGTCATTACAACTGGTTCTAGTGGCACTGTCATTACAACTGGTTCCAGAGACACTGTCATTACAACTGGTTCCACTGACAGCATCTGTTGTTACAACTGGTTCCGCTAACACCAACTTTTGTTTCAACTGGTTCCAATGACACTACCTGTCATTACAACTGGTTCCAGTGACACCAACTGTCATTACAACTGTTCTCTGGTGACACTATCATAACCACTGGTTCCTGTGACACCAACTGTCACAACAACTAGTTCCAGCAACACTGTAATTACAACTGGTTCCACTGACACCAACTTTCATTACAACTGGTTCCAGTGACACACGTGTCATTACAGTTGGTTCTAGTGACACCATCTATCTTTAGAACTGGTTCCAGTGACATTGTCATAACAACTGGTTCCTGTGACACCAACTGTCACTACAACTGGTTCCAGTGACACTGTAATTACAACTGGTTCCAGTGGCACTGTCATTACAACTGGATCCAGTGACACTGTCATTACAACTGGTTCCAGTGACACTGTCATTACAACTGGTTCCAGTGACACTGTCATTACAACTGGTTCCAGCGACACACTCATTACAACTGGTTCCCATCACATCAGCTGTCAGTACAACTGGTTCAGTGACACTTTCATTACAACTGGTTTGGGTGACACGAATTGTCATCACAACTGATTCCAGTGACACTACCTGTCATTACAACTGGTTCAAGTCACATGAACTGTCATTACAACTGGTTCCCATGACACCAACTGTGATTACAACTGGTTCCCTTGACACCAAAACTGGTTCCAGTGACACTGTCATCACAACTGGTTCTCATGATACCAACTATCAGTACAACTGGTTTTGGTGACACTGTCATTACAACTGGTTTGTGGGATACCAATTGTCATTACAACTGATTCCAGTGAAACCAACTGCCATTGCAACTAGTTCCAATAGCACTGTCATTACAACTGGTTCCAGTAACACCAATTGTCATTACAACTGATTTCAGTGAAACCAACTGTCATTACAACTAGTTCCAGTGACACCAACTGTCATTACAACTGGTTCAAGTGACCCCAACTGTCATTACAACTGGTTCCGGTGACACTGTCATTACAACTGGTTCCAGTGACACCAACTGTTAT
Source organism: Conus betulinus (assembly GCA_016801955.1). Taxonomy (NCBI): domain Eukaryota; kingdom Metazoa; phylum Mollusca; class Gastropoda; order Neogastropoda; family Conidae; genus Conus; species Conus betulinus. The sequence goes on from JADBJO010004869.1 coordinate 16,743, forward strand.
TACAACAGGTTCCAATAACACCAACTGTCATTACAACTGGTTGCAGTGAGACCAACTGTCATTACAATTGGTTGCAGTGAGACCAACTGTCATTACAACAGGTTCCAATGACACCACTGATCTTTACAAACTGGTTCAAATAACATGAACCGTCATTACAACTGGTTCCAGTGACCCCCAACTGTCATTACAACTGGTTCCAGTGACCCCAACTGTCATTACAACTGGTTCCAATAACACCAACTGTCATTACAACTGGTTCCAAAGACACCACCTGTCATTACAACTGGTTCCAGTGACCCCAGCTGTCATTACAACTGGTTCCAGTAACACCAACTGTCATCATACCTGGTTCCAGTAAAACTATCATTACAACTGGTTCCAGTGACCCCAACTGTCATTACAACTGGTTCCAATAACACCAACTGTCATTACAACTGGTTCCAAAGACACCACCTGTCATTACAACTGGTTCCAGTGACCCCAACTGTCATTACAACTGGTTCCAGTGACCCCAACTGTCATCATACCTGGTTCCTGTAACACTGTCATTACAACTGGTTCCAGTGACACCACCTGTCATTACAATTGGCTCCAGTGACCCCAACTGTCATTACAACTGGTTCCAATAACATCAACTGTCATTACAACTGTTTCCAGTGACCCCAACTGTCATTAGAACTGGTTCAAATGACACCGACTGTCATTACAACTGGTTGCAGTGACACCAACTGTCATTACCATTGGTTCCAGTAACACTATCATTACAGCTGGTTGCAGGAATACTGTCATTACTACTGGTTCCAGTAATACTGTCAGTACAACTTGTTTCAGTAACACCAACTGTCATTAAAACTGGTTCCAGTGACACTGTCATTATGAGTTCCAGTAACACAAACTGTCATTTACAACTGGTTCCAGTGACACCAACTGTCATTACAACTTAACTGTTCTAGTGACACCAACTGCTATTACAACTAGTTCCAGTGACACCAATTGTCATTACAACTGGTTCCAGTGACACCAACTGTCATTACAACTGGTTCCAGTGACACCAACTGTCATTACAACTGGCTCCAGTGACACCAACTGTCATTACAACTGGTTCCAGTGACACCAACTGTCATTACAACTGGTTCCAATGACACCAACTGTCATTACAACTGGTTCCAATGACACTGATTATGATCTGTTGATGTGACACCAGCTGTTCTTACTTGTTTCAGTGACACCACCTGTTATTACCAGTTCAAATAACTGTTAGTAAAGACAGTGTGCCTCTTTGTCAGTCTAAGTATTCGGTGTGTGTAACAGTCTGATGTATCTGTGTCTGTGTGTCAGTACTGTGTGTCAGCTGGAATAGTTCAGTTGGTAGAGCGCCGGACTTTTAATCTTGGTGATCCTGGGGTTGCAGGTTAGAATCTCTGCCGGGCCATTTCGGTATAGGGGGATTTCTCCCTCGGAGTTAATATCGGTTCTTACTCCATTTCCCATACAGTCCTTCGAATAACACTATAAACCGAGGTTCCGAGTGTGAATGCACGCATATTATCTTGCACACACGTAAAAATCCCATCACCAACTTTTGGAAGAGAAGGCCAGTTTGGCCGTTGGTATGGATGGCACATTACACATAGCATGCATCCTGCGTAAGAAATGGAAAAAATGAAGGAAGTAAGAAAATCAAGTGAACAATATTGAACAATATCGACTGTATGACATGGGAAACGACTGAATGAAGCGCCAGCTGGCAGCTCTTCAGTCAGCACTACCCAGGTAGGCAGCCCGTTGTGTATAAACAAGTGTTGATTGTAAAGCGTTTTGAGCTTGGTCTCTTGCTGAGAATAGGCGCTATATAGGTATTCATTATTATTATTGTTACTGTGTGTGCTTATGTCTGTGTGTTTGTACTATGTGTTTTTGTGCGTTTGTACTGTGTGTCTCTGTCTGTGTGACTGTAACAGGGAGTCTATATCTGTGTATCTGCACTGTATATCTGCACTGTCCCTCTGTACTGTATGTCTGTGTCTGTACTGGCCGTCTATGTGTGTGTATTGGTGTGTCTCTGTGCACTGGTGTTTCTACGTCTGTGTGACGGTATTGATGTGTCTATGTTGTGTGACTGTACAAGTGTGTACATGTCCATGTTACTGTTTTGGTATCTATCTATGTGACTGCATTGGTGTGCCTATGTCTGTGTGACAGTATTGATGTTTGTCTGTGTTGGTGTGTCTATGCCTGCACTGGTGTGTCTCTGTCTATGTGTCTGTTCTGATCTGTCTATGTCTGTGTGACTGTATTGGTGTGTTGTATGTCTGTGTGACTACTGATGTTTGTCAGTGATGGTGTGTCTATGCCTGTACTGGTGTGTCTCTGTGTGACTGCATTGGTGTGTCTCTCTGTCTATGTGTCTGTTCTGGTGTCTATGTCTGTGTGACTGCATTGGTGTGTCTATGTCTGCGTCACTGCACTGGTGTGTCTATGTCTGTGTGACTGCATTGGTATGTCTATGTGTGACTGCATTGGTGTGTCTATGTCATTGTGACTGCATTAGTGTGTCTATGTCTGTGTGACAGTATTGATGTTTGCCTGTGCTGGTTTGTCTATGCCTGTACTGGTGTGTCTATGTCTACGTGTCTGTACTGGTGTGTCTTTGTCTGTGAGACTGCATTGGTGTGTCTATGTCTGTGTGACAGTATTGATGTTTGCCTGTGCTGGTGTGTCTATGCCTGTACTGGTGTGTCTATGTCTACATGTCTGTACTGGTGTGTCTATGTCTGTACTGGTGTGTCCATGTCTGTACAGGTGTGTCTATGTCTGTGTGTTTGTACTGGCGTGTCTATGTGCCTGTGCTGGCGTGTCTATGTCTGTGTCTCTGTACTGGTATGTCTATGTCTGTGTGCCTGTGCTGGTGTGTCTATGTCTGTGTCTCTGTACTGGTATGTCTATGTCTGTGCTGTGTGCCAATGACTGTGACTGCTGTCCCCTGGCTAGACCTGCCACCTTCCTCTGCAGCACAAGACTCCAGTGCCAGAGTGCCAGACTGGTGTGGTCCCTCTCCTCCTGCCACTGTAGCAGCCTCTGTCTCCACAGTAGGTAGTACCTGGCCGTCAGCACCGTGCGCTGGAATGACGCACTCTGACGTTGCAGCAACTGCAATACACAGGAACCTACCATGACAACCAGTGACAGGAACACTCTGCTGTTGCTGTGACATCAACATAAAACATGTTGCCATGACTACCCTGCCACTAGAACAAATTCTAATGTTGCAGTTACTGCAGCACAAAACATACTACCTTGACAATCCTGTCACAGGAACAAGTTCTGATGCTGCAGTAAACTGCAACACACTTCATGTCACTATGATGACCTTGTCACCGGAAAAAGTTCTGTTGTTGTAGCAACTGCAGCGCTAAATATGTTATGATAAAACTCTTTCTAGGCTGTACTTTGTTATGCTGAGAGTTGCAGTGCATTAGTCAGTGCAACTTTTAAAAAACTACTGAAGACTGTTCACATTCGCCTCATCAGGACATCATGATGCATTAACAGACTATCTCGATGGGACATCAGGATGCATGAACAGGCTAAGGTAAGGTAAGGTAATGTTGTTTATAGCCCAGCCGACCGCAAGGGGCCACATCAGGGCTGTCACCATGTTAAAATCAACTCACCAGTCAAAAAAAAAAAAAAAAAAAAAAAAAAATTTCACATCTCTCTGTAAAAATGATATCTTCTAGAAATGCACCAGAAACTTCGTTAAAAATCTTTCTTCTGTAAAATCTTAAATCAGATGAAAATGTTAATCTCTCTCAAAAACCAAAGATCACGTCAGGCGGGACATCTCTGAACAGGATTTTCATGGACTCTGCTGTAAAATGTTTGTGTCTCACATCATGCAAGTCCCAACACTCTAAAAGAATATGTTTTCATTGTGAGTGGCACATGACATGGAATGCACCACAGAGCTTCTTCACTCTTTAAAAGGTATGAATGGGTAAAATATGAATGGCCGGTGTGCAGCTGTCACAGAACTGTTTCTTCTTTACGACCACCAGACATACATGAGAGGAACTCCTTCAGGTCTGGACAGATCTGAAAGAGTTTGTTATCCGTGTGTGTATTCCAATCCTCCTGCCAGAGGTCTCGGACATAATTGTTAATTTTGGGTTTCAGATCTGAGCAGGGGATAGGTGTGTTTGACAGTTTCTCTGTTGTCGCATTCTTGGCCAAACGATCAACCATTTCATTCCCTCCGATGCCAACATGACCAGGAACCCAAGCCAGAATAATGTTGTAACCCTCCACTTTCAACTTGGTAAAAAGTTTAAAAAAAAGTGTGAGAGTTCTGGATGCTGAAGGTTGCAGCCAGCTATGGCCTCCAAAGTTGACAGTGAATCTGACAGAACCAGGAAGTCCCTCTTCTTAGATTGTGAGATTATCCTCAGTCCCAGAACAGAGCTGTAAGTTCAGCAGAGTAAGCAGAAGCATCTGAAGGAATATGTTCTAACAGTATTTGAGAAGGAGCACCAGGGCAATAGGCTGCACAGGCCACTCCATCTTCAGACTTGGAACCGTCAGTGAAAATTTTCTGATAGGATGGGAATTTTCGAACAGAGGTCAGCATACAATGCCTTGTATGCCAGAGAGCCGGTACATTCTTTGCGAAAAGCTGCAAGGTCAAAACAAATTTTTGGTGTGGAAAAAAGTCCATGGAGGCTCATCTGGAAACTTTGAAAAATCGGACACAACTCCTAGGTCTAGACCTGCATTCTGTGCATGAGGCTGCATACGAAGACCAAACGGCAGAATAGAGTTGGGGTTGTTTTCCAATTTACTTTCAAACTAAGGGTTAAAGACACAGTCATAGGCAGGGTTTTCCGGTTCAGAGAACAGTCTGATATAGTAATTCAAAGACAGTTTCAGCCCTGCGGATTGACAGTGAGGGTTCACCATCCTCTGCATACAGGCTGTACACAGGGGTGGTGCGGAATGCTCCAAGACAGACGAAGCCATGGTGGATAGGGTCCAAGAGTTTTATGTAAGATGGCCTTGCAGACCCGCAGAATATTCAGAGCTTTCTGGCAAGAGGTTTTGAGGTTTTTAATGTGGCTGAGAAGTTGAGTTTTTGGTAAAAAATAACTCCTAGGAATCTGGCCTCTTTGACAGCTGGAATGGGAGATTTCCCTATTTTGATTTTCAGGATCTGCAAAAAAAAAAAAAAAAAAAAAAAAAACGACAAAAATATGGAAGAAATGCACTGTGTCTTCGTAGGAGAAAAAGTGAAGCCGTTATCATCCGCTCACTGATGAATTTTAACTACACAAAGCTGGAGCCTGCGCTGGACACTCGGGTACAGGCTTGCAGTTCCATAAACAGCAAAATCATCCACAAAAATGAGCAGTCTGAACCCTGTTGAAAGGATTTAACAATGTTGTTAATCTTGATGCTAAAGAGGGCAGGAGACAGTATGCTTCCTTGTGGAACACCCCACTCCTGCTCATGAACATCAGAGAGAGTGGTGCCAACCCGTACCTGAAACTGTCGTTCTACCAAAAAAATTTGAATAAAAAAGTGGAAGATGACCCCGAAAACCAAGATCATGGAGATCATGAAGAATTCCAGCTTTCCAGGTGGTATCGTAGGCTTTCCCCAAGTCGAAGAATATAGCCACTGCATGTTGTTTGTTAATAAAGGCATTCCAAAGCGTAGATTCTAGACGGATCAAATGGTCCACTGTAGTTCGATGTTTGCGGAAACCACACTGTTCTTTCGCCAGAAGGCCACTGGTTTGAAGTTTCCACATGAGTCGAGCATTGACCATTTTTTCCATCAGTTTGCAGACACTGCTGGTCAAAGCTATCGGACGCTAATTGGATGGGTTTTGAAAGATCTTTTCCAGGTTTGGGTATAGGTATGATAAGGGCTTTCCGCCAGAACGGTAGAAAACACCCTGTGGACCAGATATTGTTGAAGATTTCAGAAAGGTCTGGAGACAGCTTTCTGGGAGATGTTTCAAGAGCTGTTAGTGGATCTCATCCAGTCCAGGAGCAGAATCGTTGCAGGTTTGCAGAGCTCATTTTAATTCATCCATCGAAAATGGCAGATTATAGGCTTCAATGTTGTCTGATGAAGTTACAAGGAGATTTTTCTTTCAGGAGTTTGTTTTTCAGAAAAGCAGGCATTTTATTTGCGGAGGAAGAGTTCTTTTCAATAGCTGAGGCCAGCACATTAGCTACAGCTTGTTTATCTGTGATCAGGGCTCCTGCAAGTTTCAGGTGATGGGTAGAAGGATTTGTATTTTTTTTCCCACTTATTTTCCTAATCACTTTCCATACTTTCTTCTTGGATGTCTGGGAAGTCAACTTGGAGCAGAAGTCTCTCCTAGACTGACATTTACACTTTTTGAAAATGTAGCGAGATTTGGCACGAAGATTTTGGTGGGCCCTTGCGTAAGGTATTGATGGCCTGCGACAGACAACACGCTGAGCCTTCCAGCGTTCATTGTGGATCTGTTGGAACTCAGCATTAAACCAGGGAATTTTCGGCATCTGAGGTTTGGTGGTAGAAGCGGGAATGATGTTCTTGGCACAGCTGGTGATGATATTCGTCAAGGTTTCAGCAGGGTCAGGACTTTGAAGAACTTGATCCTCCACTAAGTCTTTTTGTATGGGTCGTAGCAAAAAGATCCCAGTTAGCTTTTTCTAAGATTAAGACGTTCTGGTAAGATGACGTATTCTGACGATTATGTCTCAAGACTATTGGAAAATGGTAGCTTCCATGTAGATCACCATGAACACTCCAATCAAAGTCCACGACCAGTGAAGGTTCGCATACTGATAAATTGATGCAAGACAGAGTGCCATTTGATGAATGTAGATATGTTGGAGAGCCATCATTCAGACAACACAGGTCAAGCTCAGGAAAGACATCCTCCAGAAGAAGACCTCAGGGAGAGAAGTCTGCACTACCCCAAAGAGGAAAGTGGTCATTCAGGTCCCCTAGAAGCAAGAAAGGTCATGGGAGTTCTTCCATGAGGCTAACCAGCTCTTGTCGATTGACAGATGATGATGGAGGTACATACAGGGAACAAACTGTCACTGTTTTATGTAGAGAGACTCTAGCAGCTAAAGCTTGAAGAGAAGATTTATGGTTGACAGGGCTGAACAACAAAGATTTGTGATGAGTAATGAGACCCCACCTGAAACTCCAAGAGCTGTAGGTTGGGCTGGTTTAAACAGTACATAACCCTCTTGACCATTGAGCGCCCGCTAGCGCCCGGCGGAAATCACACAGCCAAAACGCTGAGCGCCCGCCAGTGCCAAGTAAAACACGTGGCAACAATGGGCGCCGCCATGTTTCTCGTAGAAAAGGAAGTCTCGCGAGAACGTGACTTCCTTCTTCCTGTAGCCATTTACTTCCGTTTGCAAAAAAAACCGCGAGTCGATATGTGCCGTGGTTCTTGAGTTACGAATTTTTAAAGTTTTGAGGTCGAAATGCCGTTTTCACCGTGGCTAACCTTGACTTCTGCTGTTCTATAATGAGATTTAGTGATGGAGATACTGTGTTTTTTGTAGGATTTACGGCATAAAACTTAGTGAAAGTGCTGGGTAATGAAGCTAGAGTGACCTAGATTTCGACTGGGATGAAGTTCCAGGTATGATGAACAACAATTTGGAAGAAAGTTCTGAAGAAGATTTTTTTTTTTTCCCCCGAGTAAATGGCTCATGTGACATCTTCAAACTTATGATATAGCAACATATATATTCGTAGGAATTTTTTAAATTATTTTCATTTCGTTATTTCCTTTCCTCTCTTTTAAATTATTTTTTTAATTGGGTAACCATGTTCAAATTACGGAGTTACTTACCTTGCCGACGGTTTTCGGTGTAACTAAGCTCAGATAAGTGCATACTGAAGAGGGTTAAAAACCTGAACAGAAAAAGACTTTTCTTCGTGCATCTGCGTTTCCTGAAGAGCTACTACAGCTGGCTTTAAATCTTGGCAAAGAATTTAAAGCTCCTCAAAATTGGAATGGAGACCTTGGATATTCCAATGGAAGATTGTTGAGTCCATCATAAAAGAGATATGGTGAAGGAAAATAAATCTTGTACTCTTCACCAGCAAGTTCCTTTCATTCCATGTTGACATCTTCTAGATCCAAGAGAACTGCAAATCTGTTGGTGTTTCTAACTGCTTTTCTCTCTCGATCTGATAAAATATTTTTGCTTTCTTTTTAGGCAGCGATTTTGCCTTTCCTCCAGAACCACCAGCTCCCTTGCTGACAGCTGCAGGGTGCCCTTTGGAGGATTTTGAGGGGGTGGTCTTGTCTTGAACATCAACAACTTCCAATTTCTGCCGCCCTAAAGGGCCTGTATGTCTTTTGCCCCCTGATGGTCTGGGGGCGGGGAGTGGGCTTTGAAGACCGAGTCGTATCTGAAGGCGATGACTGCTGGGGTTCATCACATGCAGTGGTTCTGCCTGAGGCTACAGACTTGGTTTCTGGCTCTCTCTCGGCAAACGAGGAATCGACTGTCTGCACGCCAATGCTGACTGTTGTTGGCTACCTTACTACAGCTGCAAACGAGAGCCAAGCAGTTGGTTGACTCTTCATAGCAATCTTTTTCGCCTCAAAAAACGGGATTCTCTGATCAGTTTTTATTTTCTGAATTTCCTTTTCTTTCAACCAGTTTGGGCAGGTCTTTGATGATGATGGGTACTTGCCTTCACAGTTGGCACAGAGTGGTAGACTGTCATACACACCCTGGTGGACTGGCTGGCAGCAGGTACTACATACCTCTTCTTCCGTGCATCTATCCCTCACATGACCGAACCTCTGGCACTTGAAGCAGCGCAGAGGGGATGGGATGTAGGGTGACACTGAGACTCTCAGGTAGCCCACCTTGATCGACTCTGGGAGAGAAGTACAGCAAAAGGTCAAGAAGAGGGTGTCAGCTGGAACTCTGTCGCTGCCTTTGCGCACAAGTACACGATGAACGTGGGTCACTCCTCGTGATGCCAGTTCCGACTTGATTTCTGCCTCCAACACTCCCTCTCAGATCTCTGCACCGGATTACTCCCTTCGAAGAGTTGAGAGTTTTGTGTGGAGACACGCTGATCGGTCGATCAACCAACGTCGTCGATTTCAGTAGCATTTCTGAGCGCAGCTTGGAAGAGCACTCAACCAGAAAGTGACCCGTTCCTTAATCTTTTGATGCTCTTTGGCTTGCCGCTGAGGCCATGCTCTTTGGCTTGCTGCTGAGGCCATTGATTGCAAAAGGACTCAGGCCCCACAGAGGTCCCCTTCATCTGCCCCCTCAGCAATCAGCCAGCTGGGCAGAAGCCTGAACGGTTTCTTGTCTCATGTTCTGAATCCATATCGGTATCTGTTCCTAATTCTTGCCTGTGTCTTTTTTTTTTTTTAGTTTTTGGTGTCATATTGTATTCATTAAAATTCATCTCTCTTGATTCCCACCCACCACCGAGTCCCAACAAGGGGGATGCCCATTTCATACAGAATTCCAGTATATCAGGGCACCAGGAATTCAAAAGAGATATACACAGACCTGAAAGCGTCCTTGCCACAGAAGCTCCCAAACTGTTTGACCCGAGCCGCTGCCTTCTAGCCTGAGCTAGGGCATGCACGCGACCAGCCGCTTGATGAAGTGGGCCACTTCAATCTAGAGGAAGTCCAGGCAAAGAGGTGTGTTGACTTGATGCACTGCAGTCACATCAGCAGTCTTAACCTCCAGGATCTTATTCTCCCCCATCACAGGACGCACAGCATGGCAAACACGGGGGGCCTCAAGAAGACCACAGAGAAAAAGAGAGTGTAGGAAAGAAGACTTGAAGGGGAGATGAAGATAGAAAAGAGCCAAATAAGACGGCAGAAGATAAAAGGAAAAAGGCGGTTACTATTCGTCAGGATCCTCACCCATAGCCTATCTGACATGGGAGGCCCTACCAGGGGCATCAAGTCCTTACCACGTTATGCTTAGGCCAGACCAACTTGACTTTTCAGGCCTAGAAGCATTTAAAAAAACAACAACTAGCCTATCTTCAAGTATTGATGCCCCCGCCAGCAAAGCCTGAGGGATCACGCGACCGCGCAAAGCCCTCCGACCACGACAAGGTTATTAACAGGCTATCCAGATGGGACATCATACTGCATTAACAGGCTATCTAGATGGGACAACATGATGCATTAACAGGCTATCTAGATGGGACATCATGATACATTAATAGGCTATCTAGATGGGACATCATGATGCATCAACAGGCTATCTAGATGGGACATCATGCTGCATTAACAGGCTATCTAGATGGGACATCATGGTACATTAATAGGCTATCTAGATGGGACAACATGATGCATTAACAGGCTATCTAGATGGGACATCATGATGCATTAATAGACTATCTAGATAGAACATCATACTGCATTAACAGCATAACCATCCAGCCTAGATGAAAATTTCCCTCTTTAGTTTACAGCCCAAATGCACTGCTGATGACCCCACGCTGTGACCTTCAACACCGTGTAGTGGAAGAGCGGAGCATGGGAAAAGTGCTCTGGCAGCTGCAGACAATGAGTACTGCGGGATTCTTGTGCTGATGTTTACTCTGCTGTTTGATGCTTTTTGTGCTACACACATATAACCTGTGGATATAATTTACTCTCTGTGTGATTCGTGTGAGTGCTCTTCATTGTGCCATTTTATATAACGGGTACTTTCTGCCTTTGTGTTAATCCCTCAGTCTTATACAATGGGTATTTTGCGTTTTCATCAGTTGGCCGTTCAGTGGACAGCCCAGTGCCACGTCTTAGCATGGGAACCGTGGTGCAAAGCTCGATCTTTCTCTGTGTGTTTTTCTGTTTTTTTCTAAGCATTATACATCTACCAAGTGTTTTTTTTTTTTTTTTTTTACTCTCTCTCTGCATACATGAGAGTGAGCATAGAGCGAGCTGTAATACCAGTGGTATTCTCTCTCTCTCTCTCTTTCTCTCCCTCCTCTGTGTGTGTGCACGAGAATGTGTGTACGTGTGCCTGCCTGCCTGCATGTGTGCATGCATGCATGTGTGTGTGTGTGTGTGTGCACTTTGCGTGAGCATACTTCATTCCAATCTTTGCTGCATGTGTGCTTGTTTGTAGTGCCAACAATGACGGAGGCGTTTGCACACAACTTCACTGAACACAAAAGACGTGTAGATTTGTTGTGTTGTGTGTGCGGCATTCATGTGCTTAAACAGAATAAAGATAAATGGTGGACTTTGTGTGTGCGCGCACATGCGCATGTGTGTTTTTGTATGTGTGTGTATTTTTGTGCGTTGTCCACATGTTATATACCAGTGTTGTTGGTGCATGGGCTTCTGTCAAGAGTGTGTGTGTGTGTGTGTGTGTGTGTGTGCGTGTGTGTGTGTGCATCATGCGTGCATGCTCTCTCTCTCTCTCTGTCATACCGATGCTACAAAATGGTGTGACCAAGTCATTGAGTACGCTTACCATGAAGATGAAAGTGCGACAATGATTTGCTCTGGCATGTGTTGACATATGTGACATCAGTTTCAAATGGATTATATTCAGTGATTCAAACAGGGGAAGTACAAGGCCCGGTATGAAGCATTTCATTGTTTATGACTGACATCTGTATGTGTAGCATGCTAAAATCTTGCTTCACTAAAAGCATGATGTGGCTGTAATAGAATTAGTATCGGCATGCTTCACAAGCACATAGAACTTACAGATAAACATGCAAAACATGCCAAGGCCATGCTAGGAAAAGCGCCGCCGTGTTCCCAGTGAAGCTGACTAGTGCCGACAGTGACTGTGTTTTGGGGCCCTCTACCACCTGTCAGGTAGGTGAACTGTAAATAATTCTTTGTCAGTTGTAAAGGAAAGATTTGCATGTCCAATATGTTTGAGTTTGAGTGTGATTGAAATCAAGATGCATACTCTCCACTGAGTTGAACTTTCATTTCACTTTGTGTGTGTCCATCAGTCTGTTTCAATCGTTTTTTGTTGGCAGCTCTTTGTGCTGCTTACCAGCAATGCGTATGACAGAAAACCCATTCATGTTTAGTAACATTCTGTCAGTCATGGACCCCACAATCCAGTGACATCAATCGACCACAGTTCACTGCATTCTGGCACAAAGTGTTAGTGAAGAAACACAGCGCCCTATTTCCAACACGCTGTCAGCCAGATAGCAAGTATTACATTACGAGTAGGAAGGAATGCTTGTAGAAGGTTAGCGCGAGGCAGGTGGCAACTATGTGCTGCAGTGCCCTGTTGAATCAAATTGCTGCCCCTTCTATCGCTTCCCCTCGCCTCTCCTCTGCGAACGGTAGATCAGGGGTGATTTTCCTTCAAATTAAATACTACTCTGCAGACAAGTGTGACAGGCTATCTAGATGGGACATCATGATGCATTAACAGGCTATCTAGATGGGACAGCATGATACATTAACAGACTATGATACATTAACAGACTATCTAGATGGGTCTACATGATCCATTAAAAGGCTGTCTAGATGGGACATCATACTGCATTAACAGGCTATCTAGATGGAACATCAGGATACAGTAACAGGCTATCCGGATGTGGCAACATGATGCATTAACAGGCTATCTAGTTGGGACATCATGGTACAGTAACAGGCTATCTAGATGGGACATCATACTCCATTAACAGACTATCTAGATGGGACATGATACTGCATTAACAAGCAATCCTGATGGGACATCATGATACATTAACAGGCTATCTAGATGGACATCCTGATGCATAAACAGATGATCCAGATGGGACATCATGATGCATTAACAGGCTATCTACATGGGACATCATACTGCATTAGCAGACTATCTAGATGGGACATCATGATGCATTAACAGACTATCTAGATGGGACATCATGATACATTAACAGACTATCCAGATGGGGCATCATACTGCTTTAACAGGCTATCTAGATGGGACATCATGATGCATTAACAGACTATCTAGATGGGACATCATACTGCATTAACAGGCTCTCTAGATGGGACATCTTGATGCACAAACAGACTATCCAGATGGGACATGATACTGCATTGACAGGCTACTAGATGGGACATTATACTGCATAAACAGACTATCTAGATGGGACAACATGATGCATTAACAGGCTATCTAGATGGGACATCATACTGCATTAACAGACTATCCAGATGACAACATGATGCATTAACAGGCTATCTAGATGGGACAACATGATGCATTAACAGACTATCTTGATGGGACATCATGATACATTAACAGGTTATCTAGATGGGACAACATGATGCATTAACAGGCTATCTAGATGGGACAACACGATGCATTAAGAGGCAATCTAGATTGGACAACATGATGCATTGGCAGGCTATCTAGGTGTGACGTCATGATGCATTAACAGGCTATGTAGATGGGACATCATGATGCATTAACAGGCTATCCAGATAGGACATCAAACTGCATTATCAGGCTATCTAGATGGGACATCATGATGCATTAACAGGCTATGTAGATGATGAGACATCATACTGCATTAATTCTAGATGGGATTATACTGCATTAACAGGCTATCTAGATGGGACATCATACTGCATTAACAGGCTATCTTGATGGGACATCATACTGCATTAACAGGTTATCTAGACGAGACATCAAACTGCATTATCAGGCTATCTAGATGGGACATCATGATGCATTAACAGGCTATGTAGATGAGACTTCATACTGCATTAAATCTAGATGGAACATTATACTGCATTGACATGCTATCTAGATGGGACATCATACTGCATTAACAGGCTATCTAGATGAGACATCATACTGCATTAAATCTAGATGGGACACTATACTGCATTATCAGGCTATCTAGATGGGACATTATACTGCATTAGCAGGCTATCTTGATGGGACATCATACTGCATTAGCAAACTATCTAAATGGGACATCATACGGCATTAACAGGCTATCCAGATGGGACATTATACTGCATTAACACGCTATCTAGATGGGAGATCATACTGCATTAACAGACTATCTAGATGTGACATTACACTGCATTAACAGACTATCTAGATGGGACATCAAACTGCATTATCAGGCTATCTAGATGAGTCATCATGATGCATTATCAGGCTATCTTGATGGGACATCATACTGCATTAATAGGCTATCTAGATGAGACACCATACTGCATTAAATCTAGATAGGATAATTATACTGCATTAACAGGCTATCTAGATGGGATATCATGATGCAATATCACACTATTTAGATGGGACATCATACTGTATTTACAGGCTATCTAGAAGAGACATCATACTGCATTAACAGGCTATTTAGATGGGACATTATACTGCTTTAACAGACTATGTAGATGACTATTTAGATGGGAACTATACTGCATTAACAGGCTATCTAGATGGGACATCATACTGCGTTAAAAGGCTGTCTAGATGGGACATCATACTGCATTAACAGGCTATCTAGATGGGACATTATAATGCATTAACAGGCTATCTAGATGGGACATCATACTGCATTAACAGGATATAGATGATGGACATCATGACTGCATTAACAGGCTATCTAGATTGGACATTATACTGTATTAAAGGACTATCTAGATGGAACATCATACTGCATTAACAGGCTATCTAGATAAGACATCATACTGCATTAACAGGCTATCTAGATGGAGCATTATACTGCATTAACAGACTATCTAGATGGGACATCATGATGCATTAACAGATGATCCAGATGGGACCTCAAACTGAATTTTCAGGCTATCTAGATGGTGCATCATGATAGATTATCAGGCTATCTAGATGAGACATCATACTGCATTAAATCTAGATGGGACATTATACTGCATTATCAGGCTATCTAGATGGGACACTATACTGCATTATCAGGCTATCTAGATGGGACTTTATACTGCATTAACAGGCTGTCTAGATGGGACATCATACTGCATTAACAGGCTATCTAGATGGGACATTATACTGCATTAAAGGACTATCTAGATGGAACATCACACTGCATTTACAGGCTTTCTAGATGGGACATTATACTGCCTTAACAGGCTATCTAGATGGGACATTATACTGCATTAACAGACTATCTAGATGGGACATCATGATGCATTAACAGATGATCCAGATGGGACATGAAACTGCATTATCTGGCTATCTAGATGAGACATCATGATGGATTATCAGGCTATCTAGATGGGACATCATACTGCATTAAATCTAGATGGTACATCATACTGCATTAAATCTAGATGGGACATTACATTGCATTAACAGGCTATCTAGATGGGATATCATGAAGCATTATCAGGCTATCTAAGTGGGACATCATACTGCATTAACAGGCTATCTAGATGAGACATCATACTGCATTAAATCTAGATGGGACATCATACTGCATGTCCATCACCTACTAAGTGTCTAATAACTATATGTAACCGTTCTGAAACTATGTTTTTGTTTGTCCTGTACATGCGTCTGGTGACTGTTTTTTGCTTTTGGAAAATTATTTAAAAAAAAAAAAATCTAGATGGGACATTATACTGCATTATCAGGCTATCTAGATGGGACATCACACTGCATTATCAGGCTATCTAGATGGGACATCACACTGCTTTAGCAGGCTATCTAGATGGGACATCATAATGCATTATCAGGCTATCTAGATGGGACATTATACTGCATTAACAGGCTATCTAGATGGGACATCATACTGCAGTAACTCTCTTGACAAGCGGGCGCCCGCTAGCGCCCAACCGGAAATCACACAGCCAAAAGGCTGAGCGCCTTCCAGCGCCCGGGAAAACACGTGGCAACAATGGACGCCGCCATGTTTCTAGTAGAAAAGGAAGTCTCGCGAGAATGTGATTTCCTTCTTCCTGTAGCCATTTTCTTCCGTCTGCAAAAAACCACGAGTCGATGCGTGCCGTGGTTCTCGAGTTACAAATTTTTTAAGATTTGAGGTCGAAATGCTGTTTTTCACCATGGCTAACCTTGATTTCTGCTGTTCTATAATGAGATTTAGTGACAGAGATACTGTGATTTGTAGAATTTACGGCATAAGACTTAGTGAAAGTGCTGGGTAATGAAGCTAGAGTGACCTAGATTTCGACTGGGATGAGGTTCCAGGTATGATGAACAACGATTCGGAGGAAAGTTCTGAAGAAGATTTTTTTTTTTCCCGAGTAAATGGCTCATGTGACATTCTTCAAACTTACGATATAGCAACATATATATTCGTAGGAATTTAAAAAATATTTTTCATTTCATTCTTTCCTTTCCTCTCTTTTAAATTATTCTTTTAATTGGGTAAACCATGTTCAAATTACGGAGTTATCTATCTTGCCGATGGTTTTCGGTGTAACTAAGCTCAGATAAGTGCATACTGAAGAGGGTTAACTGGCTATCTAGATGAGACTTCATACTGCATTAACAAGCTATCTAGATGGGACATTATACTGCATTCACAGGCTATCTAGATGGGATATCATACTGCATTAATAGGCTATCTAGATGGGATATCATACTGCATTTATTACCAGACTATCAAGATGGGACATTGTCACAGACGAACATTTGTTTGGGGGGGCCAAATTAAATTCTTTTTTCTTGCCTAGTTTACATGTCAGTCTGCAAGCTTGTTACGACTCAAGAAGCGCGTGTCGTCCGTGACTTTTTCCTTCTCTCATCCTCCAACAATTTACTTTAAGCTTTCATTTCTTCTTTCTTTCTTTTTTCTTTTCCCTTCACCTTCCATGAGCAAGGCCGTCTCGTGTAGATCCACTGGGTGTGTTTTGCACATGGTGCAGCGGCTAGTGTCATGTGTCACCTTTCAATGGGCGAGTTGTTTTACCTAGTATGGGGCTGGAAAAGAGGAGATAGAGTCACTCCAACCTTGACCGCCGAGTGGAGGGAACTCCTTTCTACACAAGCTGGTATTTTCTCTTAGGTCTCCCAGACCTGGTCCTCACTTCGCTGTGGGACACTTCAGTCATGGTCGTTGGCGTTCACCCTTCGTTGAGCCAGAAGGACAACTATGTTTTTCATCCTCAGTCCACAAGCTGTTATGGTAACTGCTTTATCTTTTCTTTATTTACGATGTAAATTTGTAAATTTTCTCTTCCATGTTTGAACAGGTGGTTCAAAAGTCATTCTATTAAATAGCACTTCGACAGGTGTTTGTTATTGAGGTTACAAATTTTCACTGTCATTGCGAACGCATCGAAATTGTGACCATTTCGGTGACAAAACAATTTGTCTATTCGTTGGCACCGAGCTCTCAAATTATCATTGCTCAATGTTTTATTAGCTACCTTGGGTGGGTAGTTTCACGCTTTGCTTATAATAGAAAGCAGGGTAGTTGGAGATTAAACTCGCCATTTTGAGCAAGTTTTCGAATGGAGACAACTAGGTTTTTTTCTATGGCTGCAGGGTCGTACTTGTCTCCCTTTTTTGGCCACAAATATTGTGCATTTGGTCTTCTGTCATTGAGTTGAGTCGCGGAACATTGGTAGCATGTGTACAACACATATTTATGCTGGGTAATGAGGAATCCTTCCTGTCACGCCCCTACCTTCTGGCCCGCTCGACTTGTACTTATTTGTTTGTCTGTGTGCCAGGAGAGTGAACGAAGAATTATATTTATGTTGATTTGAACTACTGGTTTCTTTGCCATTAATTTTAGAAGGATAAAAAGGGGGAAAATTCAAACTAAAGTTACCCATTATCATATTACTTTGTATGCAAATGAAAAAGTGTTTATTCACTATGCAAATAAAAAGTTTGTTCATAAAAGTATAATGTTAATTGGTTTAAAATATCATCTCCCCCTATGGAGTCACCCGATAGTAGATGGTCTTCTGATGATGGTTGAGAGATGTTAAAACTAGCGGAAGGAGAAGGATGGGCCCATCTTTTAATGCCAGAAGTAGCTAAGGAACCAGTATATTTTTGTTTTTGTCAAAGCTTTTGGCTATTGGATAGTCTGGCTCAACCAACTGTCACCTCTTCCCTCTGACTTTTCCACTACTACACCTACTCCCCACACTTTCTCTGACAAAGAACAGACTACACTTAAACGGCAATATAAGATATTGATTTCTGCCGTAGGTTTTTTTTTTCTTTTCCTTTTGCAACTAGCATCCCAGGAGCAACCTGTGGGGGCCAGCACAGAAGAGTCGGAGCGCCTGCCAATGGCCGTCTCCAACGTCGGGTGTAATTCGTGAAGCACTTTCTACCCCCTGCCTTGACTCTACAGCCCAAGAACCACACCCCAAGTTGGACCCTCTGGACCACCCCTGGAGCCATTCTTCCACCAGGTCAAGTGGCGTATATGTTTGAAGGGACAGTTGGTTGTGTGGGGATGAAAGTGGGCTAGATGCTGGAAAACCTGGGATGCCTTGATTTTTTTTTTATGTAAAGAAGTTGGTAATTTTGCCTTTTTTTTTTTTCATTTGTTTGTTTGTTTTTCAAGACTGTTAGACAAATTCTGTGTTGTGTAGATCCTGTTATTCAATGTTATTATGTTTCTTCTTCTATTTCTCTTCTGTGGGGAGTGGGTATTTTGAATAGTGGGCTAGGTTGGGACCAAGTGGTTTTTCTGGGCACTCAGGAAGGATTTTTTTTTTGTGTGTGTGTGTCCACTTAGGATAGTTAGTTCTGGATAAAGCTATCTTCTTCTTTGTCCATTCTTACCTTCTATGCTCTCAGTCTATACTCACTCTTCTGCCTTAGGGCCCTTCCCCACCAGGTCGTGTGAATGAGTGAATGTTTTTTTGTGTAGTAAAGTTGTGTATTGCCACTCTTGCTTTATGTGGTTGGTGGTGGTGTGAGCGTTGGGCTGTTTGCTTTGCCGCACCGCACACTACAGAACTGCAGTCAGGATAATTTCTCCCTGACAGACATCATGATACATTAACAGACTATCAAGATGGGACATCATGATACATTGACAAGCTGTCTTGATGGGATATCATGGTGCACTAACAGATGACCAAGATGCGATGTCATGATGCATTCAAGTTTGTCTGCAGAGGAATTCTTAGTTGAAGACAAGGGCAATAACTCCTGACCGCCTATCGGTCGCAGGAGGGGAAGGGATGGAACGACTGCTGTTTGTTCAAACAGCGCATTTCTGCTGACAGCTGCCAGCTTCCTTGTACTAACCTGCCACAAGCTTTCCTCCCTATGTGTAATGTGATACTAGCTGTCTGGCTGACAGTGTGTTGAAAACAGGATGCTGTGTTTCTTCATTAACACTTCGTGCCTGAATGCAACGAAGTGTGGTCGATTGATGTCACTGTATTGTGGGGTCTCTGACTGACAGAGCGATACCAACACATGAATGCGTCTTCTTTCATACACATTGCTGACAAGCACCACAAAGATTTGTCAACAAAAAACGATTGAAACAGACTAACGAACACACACAAAGTGAAATGAAATTTCAACTCAGTGGAGAGCATGCATTCCTGAAGCTATCACGCTCAAACTGGTGCATATTGGACATGTGTATCTTTCCTTTACAACTGACAAAAAATTATTCACGGGACTCCTACCTGACATCCGGTACTGGGCTAAATAAACAGTGTCAGCACTGGTCAGCTTCACTGGGAACACGGCGGCGGTTTCCCTACTATGGTCTAGGCATGTTTTGCTTGTTTATCTGTGCGCTCTACGTGCTTGTGAAGCTTTATCTGCGTGCTCTACATGCTTGTGAAGCAAGCTGAAACTGATTCTATCACAGCCACACCATGCTTTTAGTAGAGCAAGATTTTAGCATGCCACATGTGCATATGTCAGTTATAAACAATGAAATGCTTCCTGACCTTGTTCTTTCGCCCGTTTGAATCATTTGAAACTGATATCACATATACACACACCAATGCAAAATGTTGTCTCATTTTCATCTTCATGGTGAGCCTACTCATGACTCAGAGAGAGAGAGAGAGAGAGAGAGAGAGAGAGAGAGAGAGAGAGAGAGAGAGCGTGCACACACACACACACACACATATTGACAGAAACCCACACACCAACAACAGCGGTATATAAACAGATGGATAACACACACACAGAGAAGTATGTCTGGTTTTTCAGGGAGACATAGGCCATGTGTTTTTCCATTATCACCTGCAGTTTTGATTCCTGTGAGCAAGCACATCAGACTGATCTAAACATTCTTGAACAGATCTTTTGATGGGTCGGCTCTTCTTTGTTTTCCAACGACCAAGAAGGCCGGCTGATTGAAAGAATCGACACGATGTACACTGACTTGAAAGAAGATCTGGATCGAAAGTTGTCCAGATTTCTGACATTCTCTCTATGTCACGAGCAGCATTTTTCTTTTGTAGTATAACACTGAGAATGCTGACATGTGTCTTGTTTTTTTTCAGTTTATGGTAGCATTTTATGCAGATACACTTAGACTGTTTGCCTTCTTCATCACCAGAAATATCTAGACTGAAATACTGCAACAAATCATTGGAGAAGTTGACACAAAGTCTAGTGTTTAATCCTTTATCTTGTACCTTTCTGAGCACACGATTGCCGCACACACACAAAAACAAACCTACATGTCTTTTGTGTTCACTGAAGTTGTGTTCAAACACCTCAGCCATTTGTTGGTGCTACAAACACGCAGGCGTAGCATGTACAAAAGATCGGAATGAAGTAGGCCTACACGTAAGCAACAAGACTAGCCAATGCAGGGTCAGTCACACACATGTGTGCATGCGCACATGCACACACACACACAAGTACACACACACACACACACATACACACACAGAGAGCGAGAGAGAGAGAGAGAGAGGAAGGAAGTAATCGCCTGGTGGAATGTCTCGTCTCACACACATAAACGGCTTGATGATATACGTATACACGTGCCGGATCCTGGCCAACTTATGAAAATGAACAACTTCTCAATGAAAAATAACAACTCAAGAACACTGTCAGCACTCAGCAGTGAGTCAAGCTGCCTCCATTTATCGCCTGCAGGGCAAGAAGGAACAAGGCTTAGCTAAAGGAAGGAACTAAAGAGCATGATTTTCATCTCGCCAGACTAGCTGTGCATTAAGAAGCTGTTTAGATACTGCACTTCAGTGGCACAGATCAGATTACTAAAGGCTGGCTGTACCTCTTTGCGTATGGCGGCTGAGTGGTAGATCTGCCAGCGGCGTAGCATGGCGGTCATCAGGGTGTGGTGGTGGTGGATGAGGGCCCTCTCCTCCTTCAACCTCTGCACCACTGCCCTGTCCTTGGCCCTCTGCCATGACTGAAGGTAGATACGCAGTGTACCTGGACACAATCCACAGCCCTCACTTCGTCATGTGTCGATGAGCAACACAGTCACACAAGATGCAAAGTGTACCTGTACACAGTTCGTGGCCCTAACTTTATTATGTACACCTGTACACAGTCCATGCCCCTCACTTCATCATCATTCACCTGCACACAGTCCGTGGCCCTCACTTCATCATGTACACCTGTACATACTCCATGGCCCTCACTTCACCATACACCTGTACAGTCCATGACCCTCACTTCATCATGTGTCAGCAGGCAGCACGGTCACACCTGTACACAGTCCATGACCCTCATTTCATCACTATACACCTGTACATAGTCCATGGCCCTCACTTCACCATACACCTGTACAGTCCATGACCCTCGTTTCATCACTATACACCTGTACACAGTCTATGGCCCTCACTTCATCTTGTACACCTGTACACAGTCCATGGCTTTCACTTCATATACACCTGTATGCAGTCCATGGCCCTCACTTCATCATGTACACCAGTATGCAGTCCATGGCCCTCACTTCATCATATACCTGTACACAGTCCATATCACTTCATCATATATACCTGTACACAGTCCATGACCCTCACTTCATCATATACACCTGTACACAGTCCATGGCCCTCACTTCATCATATACACCTGTACACAGTCCATGACCCTCACTTCATCACATATACCTGTACACAGTCCATGACCCTCACTTCATCATATACACATGTACACAGTCCATGGCCCTCACTTCATCATATACACCTGTACATAGTCCATGGCTCTCACTTCATATCATATACACCAGTACACAGTCCATGACCCTCACTGGGTCAATGGTCACTTCAGAGCAATCTGAGCTGTTCCAATATATCTATCCTCTTACCTCTTGATTCACACAGAGAACACAATTTAGTTTCTGACTGAACAAGTCACCAGACAGACATCTTGATGTTTGAAAATTGACATCTTTATGATGTTTGAAAAGTAATACCCGTGTGATTCTTCAAAAACTGACAGCTTTATGATTACTGAAATACCGACATCTTTATACAGTTTGAAGACTGACATCTTGCTGCTCGAAGAATGACATCTTTATGATGTTCAGGAAGTGACATCTTCATGACTTTTGACAAGAGACATTGTTATTATGTTTGAGCAGTGACACAGAGACATTGTTATTATGCTTGAGCAGTGACACAGAGACACTGTTATGTTTGAGCAGTGACTTAGAGACAGTGTTTTTATGTTTGAGCAGTGACATAAAGATATTATTATGTTTGTGTAGTGACATAGAGGCATTGTTATTATGTTTGAACAGTGACATAGAGACACTGCTATTATGTTTGAGAAGTGACATAAAGACATTGTTATTATAATTATGTCTGAGCAGTGACTTAAAGACATTGTTATTATGTCTGAGCAGTGACATAGAGACATTGTTATTATGTCTGAGCAGTGACTTAGAGACATTGTTATTATGTCTGAGCAGTGACATAGAGACATTGTTATTATGTCTGAGCAGTGACATAGAGACATGTTATGTCTGAGCAGTGACATAGAGACATTGTTATTATGAGACATTGTGAGAGCAGTGACAGTTATTATGAGCAGTAGAGACATTGTTATTATGTCTGAGCAGTGACATAGAGAC